>CM069443.1:23764481-23914439 GCA_035610835.1 Ophiura sarsii
TAGACATTGGGTACAACAGTGCCATTTCAGTACCAGTGCAGTTAATTTCAGGTGAAGAAACTACCTATTGTTTGCATTCTTGTTTGAAATGATTGCTAGCTTGGTATTTAGCTAGCTTGGGATTATTCCACATGAGTGAGTGCCATGCATTCCCACATACGTGTAACATGCATATTTATATACACTACAGTCATGCAGTACTCGGGTCTGTTTGTTTAGTTTGTGTACTTGTTCTTCATTGACTGATGATGTACAGAGGCGTACCTTGGTCCCAGGCAAAATAGCCATACTATTGACATTGTTGTATGGTACAAGGTCAGGGCAATATCAACCACCCACAATGTACAGTCATAATATCTATATGGAACCAACTACCTAAAACAGCGATCCAAGCCCCATCTGCGAAATCCTTCACCAACAGATTGTCACACACAGTATTCAACGAGCTACAGGGTGTCCCAAAAGTCTATGCACGTTTTTGAAGAGTCATATCTCATAAAATATAAATCATATGGTATAAATTTAACCATATTTTGATAGACGAGATTTGGGAAATTATTTTGATACCAAACACAACCATATTGGTGAACCCACAACATAAAACTGGTTGAAAGCTTGTGGCCGTGTGCCAGACCTACCTATACCAAGTACCACACATTGTTGCTAAAATCAGGTGCGCATAAATTAACGGTATGAAAGCAACGTTGCGCATTAGTCACAGTTCACTGATTACCTTGCAACATTAATTTGTTATTACCAAACTCGGTCAATCACAACATAAATAGGCATAGTAGACAAAATTGCACAGCAAAAGTCTTCATTCAAGGTGGTTTACAGCATAGATAAGCGAATACAAATTGTATGGTTCTACGCTAAAACAAATTCAGTTCAAATTACTCAACAAAAGTTCAGAAAACATTTCAAGAATATCCATTCTGAAGTTGCTGGATATATTTTTGAACACAGGAACTGTGCATGATTTGTCTCGATGTGGTAGAAAAAAGACTAAAACAAGCAGCATTAAAATAATCCGGTAAGTTTAAATGTTAACATGTTTGACAGCTGTATGATGTGTGTGTTCACTTTTCTGTTACGTTATTCAATTTTTTAGGTCTGTGTTTTGGCTTGCATTAGCACACGTCCCTGTATAAATGGAAACATTTAAACTAGATTTCACTATAGAAACGAACATTATGTGTGATATAGTTTGTTATTATGATGGGATCACTGTAATGTAAAATTTAAATATTACAATTGACGGATCACTTTCCGTGTAACCAACTCTAACCGTCTTTTCGTTAATCTCAATAGGTGTGGATTTATGAGCTTTATTCCTCCGAAATATAAATTACATTTTTGCAGTAATATATATTTTACTTCGATGGTGATGGGAAACAGATGTTACTTCAATGTTTGGTTTCAAAATGATTTCCCACATCTCCTCTTTCTAAATATGTATTCATATTTTCAATACGACTTATATTTTGTGAAATACAAAGTTTCAAAGTCGTGCATAGACTTTTGGGACACCCTGTACATGGGCTGTACATAGGCCCAGCTGATACCAACAACTAGACAACACCAACCCATTGTATATAAATGTATGTTCTACGCACACCGTTGCTGCGCACATTATTTTGGTTATTTCATCATATGATGGGGGTTTTACGTTAATTTTTATTGAGTTGTTGTAATACTACACCGGACGTGATGTTTTACAAAGTTTGGCGTGATACCTTATTAATAAGGTCTACCAAGAATATCTTCAGATTCAGATTCAGAGACACAAGGACCAAAAAGACTATAATTATTGTATTTCAAATTTGCAAACATATTTAGGAAATTACCTGGCAACTGCAATTAAAAAAAGAAGAAGATGTTGCCAAGTTGTTGGTTTTATGCCCCTTTGACCTAACATATCTTTGCAAACAAATTTTCAATTGAAACAAAATGTTCAGTTCCAAAATGTTCAAACCAAGGGCTTAAACATTTGATTTTAAAGGAAATCTAAATGTTTGAATCGGCCAATAGACCTTAAGCAGGCCTGTATTTTCGACACTGAAATAGTGCCTCTTAGTCATAGCACAAATCGATATGTGTGTTTATACGCTGGAAATAACGAACTTTCATTAAATCAATACATTAGTTTTTCCTCAAAGTATATAATGAATGAATACATTGCAATATATATGTAACATAGTTCACATGCAAAATCATCTCGCCAATTATAGCCTAGCTAGCTTGTAGCTTCAGGATATTGATTTGATTAGGTCACGTATTGATCGTTATAGTGGTGTGCACCCTTGCAGTCTCACCTGACTTTTCAATTAATCTTTTGATATGAACAATGCCCATGGTGTGATTTAGTTGAAAGCTAAGAGCAACAAAGACTTAAATTTTGTAACTTTATCTGCCTTCAGTCTTGCCAAAAATCCTAATAAAGTGTATAGTAGGTGACCTTTTCACATAACTGAAATGCAGTGCAAGAAAGATCCTACATGCTATAGCTGCCTTGAGTTACTTTTAGTTTATTCCAGGTTCAGCATATGGAGGGTACCCTGATAACCTGGTAGCTATTGCAGATATGACTTTGTAGCACTACACCTTAGTTAGAGTATTGGTTCAAATCTGTGCACATTCCGTAAAAAGTTCAATTCAAGTATGTCTGTGCCTTAAAAATGTCAGGTCGGGAAAATAGGGGATTGAGGAATCTTCTTCCTGGGAAATTTGGGTATTTGTAGGGTAATTTTACTTTCGAAAATTTGAGAATCACCTACCTAAACATTTTTCCAATCCTGCAATGTGTTCCTTGGTGATCTTCTGAACAATCAAGGTGTAAATATCAATGTGAAAGTTTTAATTCCCATTGTGGTTTTCCTTTTTCTGGAGTGGGAAGAAGACAACAATAAAATGACACTGACAAATTCCACAACTGGCACCAATTTTGAAATTTTAGGTGTCACAATATGTCCTGCTTTGCTCAGAACCTGACCATCCCACAACAGCCACCAAATGTAACCTGATGTGACATCCTGTAGCTGCCACTAAATATGACCTGATTTGATATCCCATAACTGCCACCAAATATTACCCGTTGTGACATCCCACAACTGCCACAATGTGAACAGATGGTAGGTACATCCCACCAACTGCCACCAAACCAAATGTGACCTGATGTGACATCCCACAATTGCCACCAAATGTGACCTGATGTGACATCCCTCAACTGCCACCAAATGTGACCTGATGTGACATCCCACAATTGCCGCCAAATGTGACCTGATGTGACATCCCACAACTGCCACCAAATGTGACCTGATGTGACATCCCATAACTGCCACCAAATGTGACCTGATGTGAAATCCCACAATTGCCACCAAATATGACCTGATGTGACATCTCATAAGTGCCACAATGACCATGGCCCTAGCTATTGCATAAAAGTTACGATTCTTCTTAAGTGGACTTTACAAGAGTGACGCTGGAACTCTTCTTATGCTTTGTTTAGACGAATTTTAACAAATTCTTCCTAAGTTGAGCGTTATTAAGTTGGACCCAAATCTAAACTTTGAAGTGGGTTGTGTTTCATGAAGATTGAGTTGTGAATGTTTAAACAATCATCTTAAGAAGAGTTAATAACTTTAGAAGAGTTACTCTTCTTTAGATGAAGATAAACCTTTACGCAATAAATGATGTGACGTCCTGCAATTGCCACCAAATATGACCTGATGTGACATCCCACAATTGCCACCAAATATGACATGATGTGACATCCCATAAATGCCACAATATGACCAGATATGACATCCCATAACTGCCACCAAATGTGACCTGATGTGACACCCCACAATTGCATCTAAAATACGACCTGATTTGACACCCCACAATTACAACTGCCATCAAAATTGACCTGATGTGACATTCTACAGCTACATGTATGTACCACTTACTGTGATCACCAAGCTCCTATTGCATTCACTTGTATGACATCCCACAATTGCAACCGAATGTTGCCTGATGTGACATCTTACCAATACACGCAACTCGTCGATTTTGCACTTATCAATTGCAGTCCCGGCCCCGGGGCATGGTGGGGACTATGCGGGGACCGTACGCCAACGTACAAAAAACATGGCCCGGCTATGCGGGGGCGTGCACCCGGGGCGTACAAAACGTGCCCCCGCTAGCCGGGGCATGTAGCCGGGGCATAGCGGGGACGTACATTACTGAAAAAATAGACCGGGCATTGTAGCGGGGGTGTACGCTAGGGTACACAAATGTACACCCCGGGGCATAGCCGGGGCGTACACATACATAGCGGGGATGTACGCTAAGGTACAAAAAATATACACCCCGGGGTGTAGCTGGGGTGTACGCACACATAGCGGGATGTGCGCTAAGGTACATATCATCCACACCGGGGCATAGAGATATAAAATACAGACATGCACTATATCAAACTTTAAAATTAGTCACCTCAATTGATCAATGCCTGGATTTTCACTACCATGACTACAGTAAACTTAGTACAATTTGACCATATAGTGCTTTTGCCTGGAATAATGTACACGGTAGGGCCCGGACAGATAGACAACACCTACCTACTTGCAGGCCTGTAAGTCAGGGAGGGGGAGCCCCCTCAATTCCCCCTCCCAAGTCCCCAAGAAGGTCCAAAATCCCCCTCCCAAGTCAATTAGATCAATCATCATGTTGTCGGTCCATTTTTAAAACTTAAATAGGCCTACTGTTTGTTCATAATAAATTGGATCAAAACTTTCCAATGTTGCCGTTGGGTACGCATGATCTATCAAAAATAAAGCTACACAATATGATATCCATAAAGTAATTTTTTGACTCGATTAATTTCTGGTTGACAACAGACTGAGATAGATCATGCCAACATAGTATTTTTAGTTTTAGGCCTCTGGTAATGGTAAGTTATGTTCTGGAGCACTGTATAAACTAAACTATTCACAAAACCATATATAGTAGTCAACGGTAAACCATGAAAATCCTCGCAGTGAACTGTGTAACATGATAACGATTCGCTAATATTGGCCCCGCTGTCTGAGGCCGGACGTAGCCGGGGCGTACACTAGGCCTCTGCGGGGACTGTACACGACTGTAGCCAGGATGTCACATCAGCAATTTGTACGTCCCGGCCCTAATCCCCGCTATCCCCGGGGCCGGGGCTGCAATTGATAAGTGCATAATTCAATGCCATCAAATGTAATCTTACAACTGCCATCAAATGACAATGTGACTGGATGTAACATTCCACAACTGTCATCAAATGCAGTGGTGACAGAAGCAAACACATTTTGTGGGACAAGCCCAAATTTTGTTTTATAAAACGTTCTTGAAGCCATGTTGTGTAACAAATCGATCTTATTCAAGTTAAAATTGATGAAACATAAACTAATTTGTGCCAAGTTTGCAGGCAATTGTCAATATGACGTTAAAACATGTCACTTGTTATCCAATACTATATATTTCAAGTCAATTTTATAATATGAGGAACACCTATGAACCTACTTTTGCAGTAGGAGGTGATATCAGGATAATGATATTGTTTTATTTTGGTTTGTAGCTATCCACCCTGATGGCTTTGATGTGCATATCATGGATAGACCTCGTCTCAATTTCTTCACATGACTTTAACCATATATTGCATATTGCAGAGCTCACCTTGTCCTGAAGTGCTCACTTGGGACAATAGCATGATGGGTAATTACAGTGACAATGTATTATTTTTAAATGTTGGTAATGTTGTTTAGTGCTTAAAAGCACTATTTAAACAGCACTACCAACATCAAAAGACAGTCTTCAAATGCTTCAGAGTGTGAAAAAGGTGATTAGGCTGTAGAAATCTTATTTTCTTTTGGATCATTCAGCCGGATAACAGAGTTATCGGATAACCGAGGTTGGACTGTACTTCAAACTTTGGAATTTCATTTAGTCCAAGATTATACCAAGTACAAGTTCATTGTACGTCAGTGATTTATGTATATAAAGAAGATAAATACAAGTACAGTGTATTCTATTAGTCTTACTGTCCTGTAGATATGTTTCTTAAAATGTACAATTTCATCTCTTTGAATGTACTATTATTAAACCCTTGTCTTAATAATGTAGTATGATGCAAAGTGTCTCAATGATTGATATTGAATCTGATAATAATATTCTTTAAATGAATTTGTCTTTCAGGGATTATCACCCAATCATACACACTAGTAAGTTTGGAGATGGAAAACTGCCAGGCAAAGCAATCATGGATTATGTATTTGAAGACTTTGATAAATATAGTGATGCGGTAGCCTTGGTGAGTTATAGACATTTTATGATATGGCTGGCTAGTGTTAAAACAAGGTTTAATGACTTTTGGCAAGAAAGAAAAAACATTCAATTTGGGATTTTGACATCCTTATGACGAAAATATAATATGCTTCACTTTCAACAATCCAGCTTACGCATATATTTAGACTTCCCAAAATCACAAAGCTTTTCACCTTTTATAATTTTCAGTACAAATTGGACCTTAAAGGTATATTATGTGATCTTTTCCAGGGGACGCTCTCAGCCTCGAAAAAAATTGGAGCAGATTTTATTGCAGAAATACATTTCTGATCATAAATCATGAATATATTCGATACGATTCCTAATTACCACAAAATCATGGTTTTAGAGAGAATTTAGAGTAAAATTTGAAAAATAGATTGTCCAGGTACCGGGACATTATATTTTTCAACCTCTTAAAACCATGATTTTAAAGTAATTAGGAATGGTATCGATTTGTAACTTAGAAGATCTTTATGATTTATGATCAAAAATGTAAATATGCAAGTAAATCTGCTTTCATAGTAAAAATAAATGATAGAGGGCGCTACTTGGAAAAGATCACATAATATGCCTTTCAGTCCCACCAGGACATGAGTGTTCATGTATTTCATCAAGGACTTTAGTTGAGTCAGTTCCAAATTGGCAAACCTGCTTACAGCAGCTAAATTCAGAAGTGCATGGTTGCACAAAACGCTCGCATGGCACATTATAAATCAAATGTGTGACGCTTGCATATATATAACAAAATATGTAAGCTCGGATTACTTTTGCGAGCGGAGAGATAAAAAAAAGATATTTCTCGCCAATTTGGATCTGATTATACTATAGACTTGTAACATGATGTACGGAACAATCTCAATAGCGTGTAACATAAATGATGATCCATTCTAATTTCCTTATGAAATACACTTTGTTTATAAATCCTCTATCAGGTTGATGGAACTAGTGGTCGCTCCTACACTTTCTCAGAACTCAAACCACTTGTTACTAAATGTGCCAGCGCCTTAACAAGGCGCGGTTTCAAACAAGGAGATGTTTTCTGCATTTATAGTCCAAACAACCCAGAGTACTTCATCATTATGGGTGCTGTGCTGTCAATAGGAGGCATTATCACTACTGTTAATCCACTTTATACTGTGGGTAAGTACAGGGCGTCCCAAACAGTTACTGTACCTTCTCTAAATCATGATACCATTAGGTTTGATTTTACTTCTTGGACTAGACAGTGGTGCGTCACATTTTCATTCTGATATACAGGGTGGTTCAGATTTTTGTTAACCCATTTGTGGTAGCCATGTGCAGCTACTTACTAATACAACTCTTTACATTTTATTAAAGCAGAGACAATATTCAGCAATAATACTGGGCCAAAAATCTAAGACTTGGCTTATTTCATTTATAACATATGGAACGTTAACGTTAATATGTGCAAAATTGGTTTTTCCACAGTAGACTTCTCATCTTAGTCCATTTGACTAAAAGATTCTGAACAGGATTCAAAGATATGGAAAATAGCCCCGGGGGGGGGGGGGTACTCACCCAAGACGGTATACGGGGGTGTGCCGCTCTAATGGGTAGCTTTTTGGGCACAAAATCCCTAAACATGGGATATGATTTTGTGCTGGAAATCCCTAATAATGGGGTCACTTTTTACAAATGGGTCTATTTTCGCGAAATTTGTGACTATTTTCGCAAAAATTAGGTATCTTTTCCCGATAATTTGCGAAAATTTGGTCTAAAATGAAGCAAAACCCTAAAAATGGGTACCGATTTTTCCAAAATCACCCCTAAAAATGGGTATGGGTTTTGAATCTCCAGCGGCACACCCCCGAGCAAACCAAATCCGAGTATTGTTTGTCTTTAATAATAATCAATAACTAAAATCTAGGAGTTGGTAAAGATTACAATGGCCTAAAAACAAGTATACAAATGACTTTTGTGGACACCAGTTCGATCCGATGGCGTGGCGTAGCAAGGTTTGTCATGTACATTTTTTGATTTCCCGTCAAGCATGCGATAACGGTTCGAGACCATTTGCTCGCCTAATCGTGCCATGAGATAGACCTGTGAAACATGCAATACAGCAGCTATTTGCTGTTGCCATTTGTGGCCTCTGGGAAGGTTCAGGTCAATTGGAAAAAGTGGGTCTTTTGGGTCATCCATTGGCTGATGCATGTAAGCTGCTATACTGTGGCCTGCCTCTACCATAATAGAAATTCCCAGTGAAATTGGTATTTTTCCTTATTTTTGGGTCTCAAAGTGAGTTTGTTTTAAAATTGGAAACAGTGTTTTTAAACACTTAAAAGTAGGAATGGAATGAATAAACTATGCCAATTGGTAGTATACGGTGGTATTACTCCTTAACATTGCCTAACCCAGAAAATGTTATCATTATCAGATTTTAATAATTGAAGTCAATAAATTTTGATCAGTGTCCTATATTTATTTGTAAAAACTAAAGTCTTGGTCAAAATTTGTCTATGTTTCAATAGCGCACAATTAAGCACAATTTGATTTGTTTACGCACAAGTTTGTGTAATCAGCCATTTCTATGCTTAATTTGCCATTTTTACAAGCAAATCATAGGACCCTGATTATACCCTTACACTGCAAATTATAAGTGTGTACATGTAGTTTTGGATTGCAGTGTAATATTGCAATAGTACACACAAAAGTAAACGCAAAACTTCACTGCTGTCCAAAACTACACACTCATAATTAGCAGTGTTCATAATCTACTTAATTTCTTCCTATAGAGGAGTTGGTCGGTCAGCTTAAGCACTCTGATGCAACCTACATAGTAACCGTACCAGATGCAGTTCATAATTCTGTAGAAGCACAACAAAAGTTTCCACACATTGAGGTGAGTTTTATAGTTTATCTGATATCCAATTTAAAGGTCAACCCTAATGCTATAAGCCTAGATTCTAGCCCAATTCTTGGTCTTAGTAGAATGAAGGGTAATTCACTGGGGCATCCAAATTTGGAAGAGACATGGTTGATAGGGACCATCACACAAACAACACAAACAATTGGTTCATTATGCACTTATTAATTGTATCCCTGGTCCCAAGGATCTGGGATAAGCACAGTGGCTGCACCAGCATCAAAAATATAAATTGGGGATGGGCAAGAAAACAAATTTGGGAAATGTACATTTCGTGCATGAAAATTTGCTTAAATAAGCTTAACCCCCTGGGGACTATTCTTACAGTCTCTCTGATTGGTTTATTGCATGATATAACCCTCTGAGTAACCAATCAAAATAGTGTGTCTATTTCTCTGTATGTTGATTCGCTGTAGCCCTAGTACCTTTCTTACAGCATCCCAGATTGGCTCATTAGATGATATAATGTTATGAGTAACCAATCAAAATACTGCTTTGAAGCCAAATCGGCCGGTAGACCCCAGGGGTTAATTTGTTCTGAATTGACATTTCAGACCAATTTAAAGATAATTTTAAGTAACTTTGTCATTAAAAGTCAACATTTTCGATTGTTGGGGGGACAAAATGTGGTGAGGCTTGAGCTGACTGGGGGAGGGGTGGGTGGGGGGTAAATGTTATGACTGGGCATGCCTCCTCCCCCACTGTAGTGCCACCACTGGACAAGCAGGGATTTGGACCATGATGTACTTTTTGTACTTTCCTGCCAAAGTCCTATCATGGTCCCTACCATGTCTTGGTTCCCCAGGGCCAGGGTTGCAAGTAATAAGTGAATAAATAAGTAGGAAAAATATAAAGGGTCAACAGCAAGCCCATGTTTTGTGTAAAATATTTCTATTTTTGTCAAAATTTTTCAAACATTCTCAAACAATTTCAATTGAAAATTAAAATTAAAATGGGTCGGTCGGGCTCGTAGAACAGGGTTTTTATTGCCTCATTTATAAATATTTCTTTATTTTATGAAACAGCTTGGATTCTTTTTCATTTATATTAATTTTTGTCCTGCCCTTAATAAAATAAATTTGATAAAATATAGGGCTCATTTTAATAAACACATGTGCATCAGTTTAATACTTTTGTAATTTAATATAGCTTACAGACTACAGAGTTGTATTGTTTTAATCTTTGTGACCTTTAGTTTATATTTATAGTGACTAAAAACACCTGTGTACTCCCACTGCATTTGATGTTTGTCGAGTATAGCAAAAATAAACACTGCATTAAAAAGTATTTGAATGATAATTTTGTAAATGGTACATGTATGGTTTTGATGATTTTGGTTAAGCAGTACAATTAAGGTTTGGAGCTTTGGGGTGGTGTGTTAGGGGGTAAGGGATCAAAAGTGGTGTTTGGGTTGAGTAATAGTTGTCTCAGGATTAATAAATTGAAGATGTACAAGGTTTTTGTTGCAAAGGGTTTTAAAAATAATATTTATTTTGTTATGTCATATGCCTACTGTGTTGTGTTGCTTTGTGTTTTATGTGAGGCGATAGACCTTTGAACCTTTGAAAAAGGGTCAGTCTTTTTTTCTAAATACTGTTCAAAAAAATCTTTATAAGGCGACGGAAAAAACTATCCTGTTTTATGGGCGGACGGACCTGTTAAGTAGGGTCGGTCGGTCGTTTGTTTTTTGTTTTGTTTTTAAACCTAAAATGTCACCAAAATCTGCACAAAAATAAATTGAAAGATTTACGACCAAAAAACTGCAGATTTTAAATGATTTGAGAATAAAAAATACAAAAAGGGGTCAGTTGGGCCCGTAAAACAGGATGGTTTTTCCCCTCGCCTAAGGCAATGGGGAGGAAAAGCCTGTTGTGCAGGCAAATGGACCTCTCAGGTAGGGTCGGTCGGTCAGGGTTTTTCAGCGCGCTTTAGCGCGTCTGTATGATACCACTTTACCATACCTGTACTGATACATGATCATTGTGCTCATTGCAGAGATCAACTTAATTGCTAGCAAGGTCACATCATGGATATATTGCATTTGGCACTCTAAGCATAGTGTGAAAAAATGTCAACCGAAACGTCAAGTAAACTTGGATTGTGTTGGTTCAGCCTTAACGTGTACACCACTGGCACCCAACGCTGACACCCAATCACATCTCAGAATACTTACTGGTTATGCTAATTTTCCCTACACTGCTATGACATATAATGCAGATGTGCATTACATGTAGACATATGGCTTAGGCCTGCTAACTTGTATATATCAATACCTCTTTGCTCAAATAGTTCTCCCATTGTAAATTGATACATGCCTGGAATGTAGGTCATATCAAATTAGTAGCACAATTGACCCTAGAGACGAAAATTGGTCTGAGGAAATGAGAGTACACCAATGATGATACAAGTTTATCCTAAACATTGAAAAGTGATAGGCATAAAAGAGTGATTGTTACAGATATTGGGAGTTTATTTTAAAGGGTGTTATTTATTAAGGTTGATGGAATTGAAATAAAATATTTTTGATTTTAAATCACTGAATATTGTTTGCTTTCGCTATGAACTAATAATAGTATCCAGGAACAAAGATCCTGTTCAAAGAAGTCTACTACACCGAGACTACCAGTTAGAATCAACAGGTCATAATGTGAACTTTGGGTTTCTAATTTTATCGTGGTGACACTTTAATCATACTCAATCCTGGCTTTGTCACACCAATAGCCAATAGCCTGCTGAAATATGGGTGTATACGAAATGCAATATACATTTGTATCACATTTATCAGTGCAGCTGGTTTTCCAGATAAATTCATAAATTCATAAAATGTATGTATGTATTTATTCATAATCATATTATAAGTTAGCGTAATACATTGAATAATAAGCATTAATTAATCAATACGTTTATTGATAAATACAATTGAGTAATAAATAAGTACATTTGTTTAATGAAATTACTTTATATTAATTTATAAATTTATAAATTCATTATAAATTCATTTAACAATTCATTTAATTTTAATACATTATTGGCACCGGACGCTCAGAAAAGATAACACTGACTAGACCAACATTTTGCGGAAGCCACCGTGATGATGAGAGGCAAGTCTGCCAATTTATTTTCCACTGACTACATACGCCAAAACAATTCAAACGATAATATATAATTTTGCAATAATTAAAACGAATTTCTGACTAACGACGCGGAAGGAAAGAACGGTTTACCAATCCGACCCACATACGAGCACTACCTGTACTGCGGGCTTGAAGTCAAAATGAGTTCTAACGCCTACGACGTGGATGGACTTGAACAAAGCCCATCCACCCCTGAATTGAATTGAAATAGTCACAACAAGCATTATTAAGGACGTAAATTTTTTACGACGAGGATGAAAAGAAACCTTTGCTCATCCGTTTGACGTTCACTATTTCGACCCCTGAAAATAGTAAAACACCCAAGATCCTGTTCCGATCTTTGCTGCTTTTTGCATTTAACGATACCTTTTCGTTACGTGTACACACATTGTACAATTCCGATCTTTGCTGCTTTTTGCATTTAACGATACATTTTCGTTACGTGTACATACATTGTACAATTCCGATCTTTGCTGCTTTTTGCATTTAACGATACCTTTTCGTTACGTGTACATACATTGTACAATTCCATAATTTCATACTGGTTTAATTTAAACCACATTTGTTAACACCTTTGTGGGAAAACAGACAATTTGCATTACATTTTGTACAACTACTTGTTGAAGAAATAATGCCTATCAACCGTTACAATTTTCAATGATTGTAAAGTACTTCTATACAATGAAAGAAAAAACCAAAACTGCCACACCAACTGGAATTTATATAACATTAACGATACCAAAAATAGGAATACACAGCATTTAAGTCAACATGTGCCGTGTACAGAAGGCCTCCTTTTGTGAGGGAGGTCTTCTTTAGGGAGGGAGGGTGGGAAATTTAAATTTGCAGAGCTGATAAAAGCGTGCTTCTCATCAGAAAACACGGAGCGAATGACCAAAGACTGTGAGGAAAAAAAGCCTCTCACACAAAACGAGAGTGGGTTGAAACGGCAAAACGCCCACATACGCGCTCATTGGTCAGCCAAAACAAAGAGCCTAAAACGCTCAAGAGCACACAATATCGATCCTCACGCAAGTGCCAAAGGGAAATTTATTAACACAACAAGTAGGTTAAGTAATTTCTAATTGGCACCGGACGCTCAGAAAAGATAACACTGACTAGACCAACATTTTGCGGAAGCCACCGTGATGATGAGAGGCAAGTCTGCCAATTTATTTTCCACTGACTACATACGCCAAAACAATTCAAACGATAATATATAATTTTGCAATAATTAAAACGAATTTCTGACTAACGACGCGGAAGGAAAGAACGGTTTACCAATCCGACCCACATACGAGCACTACCTGTACTGCGGGCTTGAAGTCAAAATGAGTTCTAACGCCTACGACGTGGATGGACTTGAACAAAGCCCATCCACCCCTGAATTGAATTGAAATAGTCACAACAAGCATTATTAAGGACGTAAATTTTTTACGACGAGGATGAAAAGAAACCTTTGCTCATCCGTTTGACGTTCACTATTTCGACCCCTGAAAATAGTAAAACACCCAAGATCCTGTTCCGATCTTTGCTGCTTTTTGCATTTAACGATACCTTTTCGTTACGTGTACACACATTGTACAATTCCGATCTTTGCTGCTTTTTGCATTTAACGATACATTTTCGTTACGTGTACATAGATTGTACAATTCCGATCTTTGCTGCTTTTTGCATTTAACGATACCTTTTCGTTACGTGTACATACATTGTACAATTCCATAATTTCATACTGGTTTAATTTAAACCACATTTGTTAACACCTTTGTGGGAAAACAGACAATTTGCATTACATTTTGTACAACTACTTGTTGAAGAAATAATGCCTATCAACCGTTACAATTTTCAATGATTGTAAAGTACTTCTTTACAATGAAAGAAAAAACCAAAACTGCCACACAAGTTTTTACATTTGATGACGAAAATGGGAACACTTGCCTAATCCCCCCCTTTTTCCTTGAATAGGATTAGGAAGATTGTGACGGAAAGCATCTGAGACCAGGATGAGAGTTGAAGTACACCAACGCATTTTCCCAATCAGAAATGAGGATTACCCCATGCCCTGCTCAGTAAAATGCACAGTATCATACAAGTAGAGAGAACAAACACGTCTCAGCATACGCTATGTGCAAAATAATTGATATTGGACAAACATCTCTTAGTATGACTAATAGCACGAGGCAGCGTAGCTGCCGAGAGCTATAAGGAATTAATCGCACTCATCGACAGTACTAGTATTAGTGATGATTCATGTGGCAGAACTCTGCTGTACAAACCCCTGCACAGTAGGACACTGATAGAACTTAGAAGTTTTGATTCAAGCAACACTGATCAAGATAAACAATCATCTACTAAACACACGCACTCACCCCAAATTGGGATATAATTAATCCGGTTATTTACGATGTCAAATGTATAGCCCTCTGAAGCTGTACTATAAGTGAAATGTGTGGAACTCTGGACTGGCTGTGTATGTGCTATTAGAGACCGTATGGAGATCTACATAATATATGCACAAAGATAAGAATTCAATGGTATATAGTGCACAAATTACGTTTGGGTAATGCTCATCCTCTGGTTTTCATGAACACTGCATTGTAAGAGTACGTGGTTAACAAAGCAAACGAGAGATGCCAGTGGCCCCGTAACACAAACCGCCAGTCATCATTATCCGTTTTACTGTAGCTCAATCACCAAAATGTATACGCTAGAGAGCTTAAATGGTCTTGAGATAGTACATTAGTCCTTACGACAAACTTGAAGATAGCAGTAGAGTAACAAGAAGAGTCTTTAAAAAGACAAGCAGCGCTCAGAAGGGGTAAACAACAGCGTAATCCGTATGACGTTTTGCTATACATAAGCATCCGATCCAAGTATAACTTGATGTGAACATTCTGTTGTGACAGCAATAACTCGTATAGTAAACAATGCGCATTCGTTGAAAATAGCAGTATGGTAAAGCACTATCCGAGAGTGAGGCTAATATCATATTACATACACGAGCATCCGTTCCAAGAATAGATTGAGGCAAAAGACATAGTAAACAATGATATGGCTACCCAGTCGCTAAGTTATTTGAACCATACCGTAAACGAGTACATGTAGACGGTAACATGGTAACATGGCATAGTTGGGCTTCATTGAGAACGCTGCTTTGGCTATTTGGTATTGACTGAAGCTACGTAGTGCAGAACGCTTGCTGCAACACATTATGGTGTATAGTTGTGGTAACATACAGGCATTAGCAACTGGTGCGAAATATTAAAACAACGGCCTTTATAATATTATGAAACGTCAACAAGCTGTGTTTCACAATAATCTGAAAATAGCGATACCTTTGTATGAGATCGTGCCACCTCATGATGCAACAATATCCACTGCAAGTTGTGGTCTCATGGAAGCGTTGTCACCAACCAAGGACACTTCTTTACTTCACTGATGACCATACTCGGAACGGGCCGGATACGGGTGCTGATGATCGGTCTCTCCAAAGCCATACTGGAGAAAACACGCCGAAAAGCTAACGCATATAACGTTCAGAGCAGACATGGAGGTAGTACTACTGCTGGGCCTAGACACATGTCCTGAAAGAAGAAGAAAAAACAGCAGAAGCAGAATCTGGGCCATTTACATGTATATCCTTAACAATAAGTTCCCCTTATACATGTAGCCACTGGTAGGAAATTACAACTAGTAACCCGCACACAGAACTGGAAGACAAAGCCTAAACTAAAGTCATAATAAACCAGTTACAGTAAATTAATTAAATGTATGCTATTGATATACGAGTACGATAGAATCACACTAAGTTGATGTCAAAATACCAGAAAAAATTGCAGCGCAACTATTTTTTACTAACTAAGTGGCAAAAACCATGTTTGACCCCCTCCAAAAATTATACAGCTATAGAAATGATATGATTAATAATGATTGGACGACACAAGCCCCACTTATAAATAAAACAAACGACCCGCGGCATAGGGCAAAAGTTCAAATGTACATTGATGAAACTAACATGAAACGCACAGGAGAGATAGCAACAAACATGACAAAAACAGAATTAGAGCCGCAGACCCCCACGCGATCGTAAACAACAAAAACCTCATTATACTAATTATTGCGACACATTTAAATCTGCCATGCATCTACCAACTATAGTATTTATATTCGTCCAAATCCTGCCTGACTGAAAAAACGCGGTTAAATATTTATATTTACAATGCAAAATAGAAACTCGATCGTAACGGCAAATTAGTTAGAAAATACGACCTGATAGATGACCTTTGAACTTTGGCAAAGTAGACTTTTTGTACCAGACGTTTCCAAATAAAAAACCAATACCGACCCATAAAACCTGAATTTGCAAACGGAATACAATGTTATTAAATGTAACGCCGGGGCGTCCAGAACACTCGCAAATAAATCACTCGTTAACACTGAAGCAGTTAACCATTATTGCACGTTAACAACAACCTCTTTAAAAATATTTCAACAAAGGTACAATACACTATTGAAAATTTTCGCAACAAATGAAAACCGATTGGCGTTAAATACTGTCGGAGAAAGAAATGTTAAAAACGACCTCGGTACGCGTCGCTAAACAATTTAAAAGACGGCTAACTATACAAAGCAGGATATCAATAAATAAGACATTAACTTAATTCAAGACGATGGCGCGCATTACAGAAACTCCCCAACAACCATTCATGAATGAACAGCACAAAACAACTACCGTACCAAATCAATAACCCGCTAATAGAATCCTCTTATATTAACCAATGTGAAAATTGTAAAAGTTGTAAAGAGGGGATTAAATGATATGCCTGCTAGAATAAATTATACCACGTTATCAACAACCTCATAATATTTCAACACAGGTACATTCCAATATTGAAATTTGCGCAACAAATAAACCCTTTGCTTTAAAAAACATTTTAATACTGTTGGAAAGAATATTGTATGGCAAAATAAGCCAACGCGCTAATCAATTGAGCTAATCGCCCATCTACTTTTCATTTCATTTTAAACGCTACATGATGGACAAACTATACAAAGTGAAGATCGATATACACGTTATTAACTAATCAAAAGATGGATTACAGAGACTACCCAACAACTAATCTATGAATAGCATAAACCAATTATCAACCAAATCAATAACCCGCTAACATGGCCAATAACCAAATGTGAAGATTGATAAAATAAGAGTAATTGCCAAAGTGGGGATTAAATGATCTCCCATGAGTATTTTTGTTTTGTGTTTTGCACGTACACATAAACAGTCTGTAAAATGCCGTAAATGCCACGGACACCAATACAACGATTATCAATAGAACTATGATTCTGAACGCATTAAAATCAACGGGAAGATTTATAAATATAAAATCAAAACGGCGAGGAAAAATCCTAAACAAAACAATGTACCACGAAACACAACTTTATTATTTTTATTTTATTTTTATTTATTTTATTTTTTAAAAAGACAATGGGTGTGACACCCGAAACGGCAATTATTTAACAGATCTAAACACCACGTTAGATTTAGTATATAAATATATAAAAGCTCTCACCATTGAAAAATAAACCACGCCGGCATTCCAATCTGACTGAGAGTTCTGATTAGCTGCAGATTCTTGGCGAAAACCGGGTGTTGACCCACCATTAAAAACAAGGCTGCTGCCGTCACCAGGGACGCCATTGGCGAAAAAGTTCAATGAACCTGCTGCTGATGACGCTAAACTGATGCACGGGACGTGGATCCGGTAAAACTTGCCGAAAACTGCCCAAAGATGATGTGATGACTTGAGACACTTGGTTTTGTCCCGGGTTTTGAGCAACTGAGCCGACGATTACATTTACATTACATCACCGTCATTAACGACCACCGTAGACGAGCCTGGATTTGATCGAGGGATAGACGAACTTGACGAAATGGCGTTACCATGACTACCAGTACCAGCACTCGTAACAACGATACCAGTGCTTGACGACGTACCGAGCTGAGCGATGGAGTTACTTGCTGCCGCCGATCTGTTGTTATTATAGTTCAGGCGGGAGTTTGAAGCACTCGTTGCACTTGAAGAATTGTTTTCACCGCCATTATGACTATTATTAACTTGACTAGTCAAATTCACCATCGCCTGCCTTTGAGATGTAGTTTCACGGCTAGCTGGTTGGGGCTGAAGATTTGCAACTGCAGCTGAACGTTTGGGTACCCCGACCACGGCCGCGTCTCCCAGGCATGATTTATTGCGTTGTAAAAGCGTTGTGTAGAAACAAATTTAAATTACAAATTTAAATTTGCAGAGCTGATAAAAGCGTGCTTCTCATCAGAAAACACGGAGCGAATGACCAAAGACTGTGAGGAAAAAAAGCCTCTCACACAAAACGAGAGTGGGTTGAAACGGCAAAACGCCCACACACGCGCTCATTGGTCAGCCAAAACAAAGAGCCTAAAACGCTCAAGAGCACACAATATCGATCCTCACGCAAGTGCCAAAGGGAAATTTATTAACACAACAAGTAGGTTAAGTAATTTCTAAATACATACATTAATTAATTTGAATTATTTCAATCAACTTCAGCAATATTTATAAGCAATTTCATTAAACTCATCAATTTAAGTAATTACGTTATTTAAAAGTAAGCCCCGCAAACAAACATAAAAATAATAATTAATAATAATAACAATAAAAATCAACAACTACAATAGCATGAAAATGTTGAAAATGTTGAACATGTTGAAGAAGATTCGTGGACCTCTAATTTGGTCACCCGGGCATCTCAGCAGCATGGCAAAACAAATGAAGCAGTTCAGTGAAAAACGTTACATGACTTTGATGTGATAGGTCTGTTCTTAAAGGTGGATTTTCGGATCACCCTTTTTTTACACATCAACATTATTATGATATCAGAAGAAACTCCATATTTTTCTCATTTCTCTGAAATTTTTTGAAATGTTTGATATGTTCCATTTATGCGTTGTAGCCCAAAATGCAGTGAGTTATTGATAAAGGTGGTTAAAGGTAGACGTTCTGATTGCTTGCCCGATTTTCAACTTGATGTTTTCTATTTTACATGAAAGGTCAAGGATACACCAAAAAACAGAGGCCGGATTCAGTGAGAAACCAAAACCATCATGGTAACGGTCAGTTTGTGTACTCAATGGACATATTTCATGTCACCTGATGCTTCTAAAGGGTTCAACAAAAGAAAGTATACCACTTTGTTTATGTCATTTTGAGTAATTTTCAATTTGTTTTTGTCCAAACAGGCTAGATAGGCATTTGGATGAATCTTTTAGGCATAATTTGATACCAAATTTGCCCCCTAACAACAAAGATAAACCATGATTAGCACCATTTAAAGGAAAATGTCCCATTTTCAAAAGTCGCATTTCCAATACACAGCACGAGAAGAAAGGGCCAATTGTTAACACACACATCTGCCGTATTTATCCCGTACTGATCACCGCGCATATCCCTCAATGCGCGGGCTAATTCAAATGTAAACTGATGCATGGGTGAAGGATTTGAATGTAAAGGAATGTTATGGATGGGTAGAACATGGACAGATTAACCAAATCTTCTGCTGTGTATGCGGAAATGCGACTTTTGAAAATGGGATATTTTCCTTTAAATGGCGCTAATCATGGTTTATCTTGGTTGTTAGGGGGCAAATTTGGTATCAAATTATGCCTAAAAGATTCATCTAAATGCCTATCTAGCCTGTTTGGTCAAAACAAATTGTTAATTACTCAAAATGAAATAAACAAAGTGGTATACTTTCTTTTGTTGAACCCTTTATGATAAGAACTATTGGAGTTATCCAACTCAAACTGTGAATTGCCAATTGTGGCAATATTTTGAGTATTTGGGCCGATGGCCTCATGTATTTGGAAATAAAACTAAACTAAACTAGTCATGTATTATAGAAAACATCAAATTGAAAACCGGGCCAGATATCGGAACACCATTAACATACATGTTGCAAGGTGTGACTGGTAACACCTTTCACTTCTCATAAAGGGGCACTAAGAGATGTGTTGGAGGCTGCGCCCTCAATTATGATAAAAACTGGGATTAGTATATTTTTATAATTGTGATGCGATCTGAGAAAACCCGTCGGATGTCGCAAAATGTGAACTAGGGATTATGGGTAAAATAGAAAAAATAAAAAAATAAAAAATAAAAAAACTTTTTTCTTTTGTTTAGATTTTTTTAAAGAAAATTAGTTTCCAGTACTATGTGTCATCATCTTTCATGAAATTTCACCTTGACAAACTTACTTGAGTCACTTTTATTATTAACCTTATAATGTTATTATATTGAATTATGTATCTTTTTGGGCCTGTTTTCATGATTTCTTGTTTTATAGCTTTTGGTGACATCACAATCATCATTCACTCATAACTTTTTTTGTAGTGATCGTAGAAAAATGATCGAAACAGTTCTGTAATCAGCACAGTTTTAGCTTTCTTATGATCTAAATATCTCCAATGTGAAAAATGCCACCATGTGGCGGGTTTTCACAGATCGCATCACAATTGTATTACATGTATGAACTTACACTTATAAGGATTAAGAAAAATCAGCCCTCTTTGTACAAGAAAACGTCGAATCAAAAATGCTCGTAGAGCCGCAACAAGCATTTTACGTCCGGCAGTATCCCCCTGCAGTAGGCGCGTGATACATAACGCAAACCATATTTACATACAGGGCGTTTTTCAATAAATAGCGATTATATTGTTTTTAATCAAGTTTTGCTGTGTTTTTCTTAGTAGAAACAACAATAATGGCAATTTTTAATGTTCATCTTGAATTCTGAAGTAAATTTTTAAACATTTAAAATTTTCTTCATCCTTAAATGTACACCCCTTCTGAGCGCTGTTTGTCTTTTTTAAGACTCTTCTTGTTAAATAAACATTGTGCATTTTGTAAAATTTTCAATAATGTCCAATTTTTTTTTAAATCAAAAAATGTCAACATCAAAACAAAACAATAATCTGTTTTTGTCGCATAAAATACTCATTGATATAGTTGTAGCTAGCACGATCTTAGTGCCAGTCAAAATCGAATAAATGTACCAACTAAATAATTTCTGATGACATTTTCCAGATATTGTGAGGCATAATATGTATCCACAAAATACATATGCACTGGTCAAAAAGCTTGTATATACCTTGAATTAGCAGTTGCAAAGATCCAGTGGTTGTGAATTTTCCCCCATGCCCCCATAGTGCCGCCACTACTGACCAGTGTAACTAGAAAAGAACCCTGGTCATTGATGACAAAATTTGCTAATATCAAACAAACTCTTGATAAAAACAAACCAAACCAAATACTCTTCTCAAATCTGTAACCATTTGTAACAACTATACTATGACCCAACATGAGTTAATGAGGCACAATGGGGTAGTAGCTAATTTAATTTAAGAGCACAAAATAATGTGGGACAAGGTCAGAATATGTCAAATTCATCTAAAGACTCAAAATTCATGAAAGTAAAGAGTTAAACTACATTTTGAGGTATTTAATTTTCATTTACTCCATTGATTTGTTAACAAAACCATAACTTTAATTGCCCATAACTTGACAATTTGTATTTCATATTTTGAGACATTGATATTTTGAGACAATGTGATTTTCAATCATATGGAACTTTGGTTTAGAATGTGATAACATTGACTTTGGTACCAAAATGTCCCTTTACATATACATGATATTAATAACTCAATATTCATATTTCCCTCATTGTGACCCATTTATCATTTACTCGTGTGGGGTAAACCATGATTAGTTAAAAACTCCAATTCTCTTCTTCGTCTTGCAGGAGATCTTTGTGTTTGGTGAGGCTGAAGGCTGCACACCCTTTTCCAAACTGTTGGAGGATGATGGTTCTGCATTTCCACAAAATGTGGTCATCAATGAGGATGACGTTGCCACACTTCTCTACTCTAGCGGTACCACCGGCATGCCTAAAGGGGTCATGTTAACACACAAGAACATTGTCAGTAATATGTGGCAATTCTCAAGGTGAGATGGAGATTATATCGAAATTTGGTCAAAAAGGGCTTTTGTCTCAGCTTTTTAGGCCAAAATATAATTAGTTAATTGATTGCAATTTTTAACATTGCTAATTGCAAAACAACTCGGACTTCAGCTTAGGAGTTGAAGATATGTGCGGGAACTGAGAAAATCGACTTTGAAAACCTATCACAAGTTGATGAGAAACATACACTATTAAAAGATTAAGAACCAAAAGGTTGAATTGGCCATAAAATTCAATTTCGCCCTGGATTTGTTTAAAAATGGGTTACATGTATGTACATATAATAATTTGTTGTAAATGAAATCTTAGATTACTGGTATGTATCTGATTACTGGTATGTATCTGATTATTATTAGGGTTTTTTTTCTTTTGTCCATTATAGTTCCCCAGACCTTCTACCCCTCCGGGCTGGTGTGGACAATGTACTAGGACTTCTGCCATTCTTTCATGTGTATGGCATTGTGGTTGTCTTGTTGAATACGCTACGAATGGGAGTCAAAGTGGTGACCATGCCACAGTTTGAACCGGAGCCCTTCTTGAAACTAATGCAAGACAGCAAGGTATACGAGGGGCATTCAATAAGTTCTACCTCCTTGATCATAACATAGCTAATATGATTGTCAGCCTCATGACATTTGTTATGATAGCTACAAAAACTATTTTCTGAAGCTATTCCTTACTGTGAATTTGACAATTATGACTTTAGGCAATTATTTTGTATGTTTGTCCATAGATTCCCTCTCGTTTAATTTTTTCTCCCTGTAAATCACATTAAAAATATGTATAATTAACTTTAGAATAGTTGCTAAATAAGATGTGAATAGGAGGGAATATTTTACTATTAAATAACTTCATTTATGTTTTAAAACAGTTTAGAAGTTAGTTATTATATTCTAGAAAGCAAAATTCTGGAATTTCCAAAATTAGGGTCGGTATTCATTTGTACAGTAACATTTTTTAATCAGTTTCAAAATTAGGAGAAGTCGGAAATGTACAAACAAACATTTTTAGGGGCTATCTACACTCAGAGATTATATAAATGGGGCAGCTTTAAAATCTTGTGATATGGCTTTCATCAGATCACACTTGGTGTTACTGCCATAAGCAGTGTAGCCAGAAGGTACGAGAGGGGATGAGGAGGAGATGTGTTACCGTCGCAAACATTAGTGAGGGGCTTCCTTACAAATTTTTCAGAGATTCATAATTCTAAAGTGGCCAAAGTCAGTTGAACTTGTTTTTTAAATGGATCTCGCATAATACCCACATAATTTGAATAGAACAATCATGACAATTATTTATCAAATAAAATGTGGAGATTCTAAGATTTCTGAAATGTATTTATGTGATAACATTTTCATTGTGTAAAAGTGAAACTTTCTGGACCAAGAGCTCTCTGGTAGACCAATATGACTTATCAGCACCTAAAGATGTAATAAACAAGGCTGATGTTACATAACTGGTCCACTCTAAAACATTTTGAGATTCCATTTATTTTCAGATCACATTTGGTTTCCTAGTACCACCTCTAATTCTATTCTTGGCCAAGAGCCCTCTAGTTGACCAATATGACTTATCATCACTCAAAGACGTCATCTGCGGGGCAGCACCCCTTAGTAAAGAACTTGCAGAGGAATTCCAGAAGAGATTAAAAGTACCTGTTATAAGACAAGGTAATGTACATGTATAACAGAAATAAAAAAGAATCGGACATGCACAGTCCAGATTCCATATATGCTCATAGCTCCAAAACTATAGCTCCTACTTAAAATATTAAATTATAAGATAGTGAAGAAATGTCTTCTCTTTAATTTGAGATGTGCCATATGAAAATTGAATGAATATTAACAGAGCTATGTGTCCAAAACCAAATCAAAGTGCAATTTTCATTTTTGTCCCCCTAGCTAGAGGGGATATTGTCATCATGTAATGTGTGTATGGGCGTATGTATGGCATCCGTCAAACAATATCTCAAATTCAAGAGGAGAAATTCTCCCATAAATTTATAATATTTTCAAGTTGGAGCTATAGCTATAGTTTCAGAGTTATGTGCTTATTTATTACCTGGTAAGCTACTCCTTTGAGCACTGTGTTTATAGAGATAAAGAATGGCTACCCCTATATGAAAGGGTATTCTTGGAATCAATGGCATTCTGTATATAGGTTTCATTGTTAGAGTGTAATGTTTATTACCCATTTGATAATTCAATGTAATATTCATAAATTGATGCAAAGTCCTTGTATGAGAATCTTAACTGTTCTCAACCAATTTTTTTCCAAATACACTGTAAATAACATTTTGCAAGTTTGAAAAGAGATATATTACCATTTCAGAGTCTATTTTGAAGAGATATGTACGTTTTGTTGCCAAGATTTTTGTGTGGCCATCTCAACCACTTCTTCAGCATTGTGATGCTATAATCATATTGCTTGAAGTCAGACTAAAAAAATAACATATCTTTCCTGTTGGAGTCAAATATAAACATACCGTATTATCCCTATAATAAGCGCCCATGCCCTTATAAGCGCCCACCCCCTTCTAAGCGCCCACCCCCGTTTTTCTCAATGACTACCAACAAACAAGCGCCCACAAGCGCCCACATTTTCAATTACTGTAGCACTGTACAACAACATTTTTCGCCACGGCGTCCTTCAGTAAAGCAGTACCAGTAAGCCTGGTTCGATATCCGCCGCCACCCGCTCTCCCCCATGCCAGCCGCCATGTTTGTTTTTTGTTCATGGCTCAAATACAGCATCTCGCATGCTCAAAACTACCGAGAATAAACATTTTCGGAAGGGCACTTGAAGCTTGTGGGAACATTGACTTCATGTAGCCACAGTGAGACCACTGCGACGCCGCAAAGTTGACTTTCCCTCCAAATTTTAAACAGTTTACTTTTCGATCGCACATGGTTTTCTGCTAGTGCAACCTTGCCGAATTCGACGGTGTTTATGATGAATGAGTTTAAAAAAGGTAACTTAATAAGCGCCCATCCAAAATTACTTTGCTAACCGCCCTGGGCACTTAATAGGGATAATACGGTACATGCTAACTACTATTTTGCAAGTTGTTACTTTTGCACACACACAAAAATCAATTTGTGAAATTCATAATAATAAACCTTCGAGAAAAATGCAATAAATGTGGTATATGGAATCCATAACCTCTAACACATTCTGTTGCTGTATAGGCTACGGCACAACTGAAGGAATCATCGGAGCAACAGATACTATCTATGCAAAAGACTATGGTTCTGTTGGTTCTCTCTTGCCAAACACTGAGGGCAAGGTAACATATTGAGAAAGAAAACAGCCTGGAATCACTGCCTTCATCAGCTGTCATTGTATCGTGCACATTTCTAACACAGCCGGGTTTTTTATTTTTAATTACCATTAATGGTTTGTCTAGGGTAGCAACTTCATGTCAACATACATCTTTAAAACTTATAATTTGCATTATTTCAAGGTCTGGTAAAATTTAACATTTGGATACATATTTTTCAAACGTATGTATGACTCAAAGAGTGATCACCATTTAAGTCCAAAAATAATGCATTACAAATAGTCCATACTCATTGTCAACTCAGTTTATATTCTAGTTAACACATCATTACATCATGTGCTCAGATGCAATGGTGTTTGCAGCCATGAGATCAAAGAAGATTGTCTTTCTTGGTGTAGAAATGCTGCACTCGTTACTATAGTTCAGTCAGTTAAAAATTGGCAAACCTGCTTGCAGTAGCAAATGAATTAAGGTTCATAGGGCTCGCATGGCACAACATGAAGCTGTGTACATCGTATATTTGTGGCGCTTGCTTATGCCAAAATAGCATGTGTGCGCTTAGATTCCTTTTTTGCACGGAGAGATCGAAAATGCAAATTTCTCACCAATTTTTACCTGATTTAACAATAGAGTATATGCTGATGTGCAAGACATGGAGTAAATGTAATGATTCATACATGTAATTATATCATACCACTCACATCTTCATAGGAGACCATTTCACAGCTCTCTATCGTATCACCCCCTCTTAAAGCCCAATCCACCTGTTGTTTTATGTAGGGTACGGTTTGACTGAACTCTCACCTGTGGCCACAATGGGAACAACAAGAGAATTTCTCCCTGGTGCAGCTGGTGTAATATTGCCAAATACACAAGCGAAGGTACTATACTAAGACACATCATCCTATCGGACACACATAGTATGTTAATGTTTAGCTTAATTTGATTGAATACTCTACCACTTTTTATCGTAGGCTTTGGTATGACCGAGTCAGGCGCGCTAAATACGTTGGGTTTATACACAGGTCGTGTAGGGTCAGCAGGTAAGGTGCTGCCTGCTACTGAGATAAAGGTTTGTTAGACTTCCCTTGGATTTATATGCATGGGTATGCATGGTGCTTGGAGTCGTAGGTGTGTATCAGTGGTTGAAGTGATTACAGATGTCATTTAATATGGACCCTTCTCATCAGCTTAGGAGATTTAAACATAATCTTTTATAACAGTGGCATTGGTCCACCTGGTGGTACCATCATAAGATATATACATTGAAATACGTTAGCAAGAACAGAATAAAATAACCTCAATACAATAGAATGACTTTGAGTTCCTAATTCACAAACCCAGCAAGTTAAAGAAAAGAATTGCAGATTTTGTCAAGGACAAGAATACAAAGGTATCATGAGCTTTTCTAAGAAGCATGTTGAGATTGATGAAAGAAAACTGAGTGTGAAATACAATTTTATGTTTGCGATGAAAAGCTGTTCAGTTACATATATGATTCGCTTCTTATTGGATTGAAAACAAGGCATTACAACACAGCCCAGGGGGCAGGGGGGGGAGCAGTCCACTATCATGAATCATGATGTAAGCATGCGTGACCAAAGATTTTCCAAACAACCCCTTAAACATGTATTGTCTCTGAAGCCAAATGTTGTGTTAAAATGAGGTTTTAGCATGTTTTTCTCACGAATTTGACTCCTTAAACGAGTCTGAAACTAAAATTCACCATATTCAAATCAGGCTTTTTGTGTGATTCTCTCCCCAAAATGACCCCCTAAACTAGTAAAATGTCAACAAGATTTTGAGAAAAAAAACTCCTTTTTTTTTAAATGCCAAATTTAGACCCCTTTTAACATGTTACATGCGTAACTCAACAAAATACCCTTTATTACGTTTTACGAGTGTGATGTTAGGATCAAGGAATTATTAATCCGATTGTATAAATAAATTTAATGTTCATACTCTCTAGCAGTGGCAGGGGTCAAGTGTGTTTTGGTATTCCTTCAATGTGCAAGATAAACCCCTTTGTTGTAATGACACTAACCCCCCCCCCCCCCCCCCCCCCCCCCCCCCCCCCGGGCTTGGTTTGCATGAAAGGATGATGTTTGTGCTATTTTGAGAAGTAATGAACTGACAAATTTCTGTTTAGATACTCATAAAGACTTGTACGTAACTTAAAGCTTTTTGAATGTTTTGTAATAAATATGCCATCTGTTTTTTTTAAAATAAGCCCCTTCCTGATTTCTTCAATACAAACGAAAGGTAGTATTTTCCACTGGATAAATCTGTTCAATTTAAACTAAAATATTAATGTATACAGGCCTCGGCCACACTGTTAATTTTTTTCACATACTCCTACACTCACTTTAAGAGCCCTTCGTTTCAGTCAGATCATGAAACTAGAAGGTCAGAAGCCCTTGTCAATCTTTCCTCCAATATTTCACAGTGCCCTCCCCCAGAAATCAAGAGGCTGCGCATTTCCGTTATTTTCAGTACTTCATATCAATATCTTTATCATATCAATAAAGTAGGGGTTCTCAAATGGTGGCCCAAATCTGGCCCTTAACATATTAATGAGGGGTCCTTTTAAAAGCTCTAAAAACAAAATAAAGCATAAGAAAACCAGGGCATTTTTGCCTCTGAGAATATTGTTGTGTATCTGTGTGTATGGCATATGTGGTTCCCTTTTGGTTACTGTAGGTTTGGCCTGTTCAGTGCTCTTGCTCATATGAAAAGTCAGACTTCAATCTCAACCTTACTTGGTGACAATAATCTTTGGGTAAGGGGATTTGATATGATTATGGAGTGTACACAGATTGACCACTTGTTACCTATATTGGCATTGACAAAGACAAAAACAAAACAAATAAACACCCCAACAGACAGACAAACAAACACCGAAACAAACAAGCAAACAATCAAACACCCCAACACTAAAAGAAAGAAACAAACTCCCCTCATACAAACAAAACAAAGCTTAAAGGTAGATGACCCGATCACATTTTCATAACACAGATTTTTCTCAAACATATGGAGATTTTCATATCATATGAAAGATCATATTTTTCTGATTAACATACTGAAATTTGACGGTCCAAATCAGTATGATTACGAAGAAATCGGTGAAATAACATCGAATTTCCGCGAAAAGTGGTAACCACCAATATATTTTGTGTACAACTCAATGGGCACATTTCACAGCATCTTGTGCGTCTAAAATAAGAACCATTAGAGTTATGCAACTCAAACTTTGGAATACGACTTTTTTGAGGATGACCTTTCATGTCGAATAGAAAACTTCAAGTTGAAAATCGGAACATCTACCTTTAACCCTAACCCCCCTGAGTGCTAAAAAATGCTAATCCAAAGTCCCTCTCCAAACGCATGCGCCGTCGGTTTTCGATGACGTAGTCAACCGAGCCTATATAATGAGTGCAGTATACTGCACGAATGTGTAGCTGAGGGCCGTGGCTTAGTGTTAGGAAGGTGGGGCTCGAGAACGGAGGGTCCCCGGATCGAATCCCGGCAGGTTCCCGGAGATTTAGTTGGTGTTTTTGTGTCAAAAATCCTAAACCGGGGTTAGGGTTAATACAAGATAAACGGATATGAAAAGTTCCTTGAGATTGAAAGGACTAGGGGCCTGAGGATCAGTTGAGAGAAATAAAAACTAAGGCAACAACAGAATTCAAAAAAGTAGGGGAGAAGGTGAGAGTGGGCAACCTTTTTAGAAGACACAAAATGTAAGCATCTGTCAAAGCTTTTTTGGGGAAAGATCCAAATGCACATTTTTGTGATTGATTCATGATTGTTGTGCCCTCCTCCGGTTCCATCGCTTCATGTATCATTTTGATTTGCTGTTTGTTTATCAATTATTGTGGCCCCAAGTTAATGACATGATGTTTCGTGGCTATGTTGTTGTGTCCATCTAGTTTGTTGGTGTTGCCTATGAGTAAAGCTATCACAAATTAGCCTGGTTGTTAGTATTACGACTTAAAAACTGTGTCCTAAATTTTGGTTCATCCTTCATGTAATTCTGCACGGAATTAACCTAGCACGAAATCTGTGTTAAACAGTGTTAAAGGATTAAATGATTAGACAGCTTTATTCAGTAATAGAGTCTTAATACCAGTCTAACTCATGAATGAATTACACCAAGGATACACCCAAATTTTGAGAAAACTGAATGGAAAACAAAGGGTTTACTTACAAATCTGATGATACTTGGATTCAAACCCAGGACCTTTCAGTCCCAAAGTGTATGTTATTACCACTAGACCAGCTAGAATGTCAGTGCTGAGGTACCATTTTAATCCTACAAAAGAGGTAGGGTAGCCCATAGTCTATGTGTATTATGGAATAAATCATACAATTCAAGTCTTTGCACTATAAGACTAGTTTGTGATACCTTACTCATAGGTAGAATCAGTTTGTTCTGATTCTGATGCTTTTCTGTTAGCTCTTGGTAAATCTATGATTTACCTTTTGCCTGATCTCTCTCTCTCTGTCCTGATTTATCACCATTCAATATTTACAATAGCTATCCATTGCTCACCATAATGCTAAGATTATGTGTTTGATGATTTGCATTTTCATTAACTTCAAATGGGCTTATTTGTGTATGGTACATATACATTCATGTTTTGTTTGATGGTGTGCATTTACATTATAGTTTGTGCTCATAGAGATTTTAAGTTTATATTCACAAGATAACTATAAGAGACATTATAGATATACTGAACTGTCATGTGATATTTTATAAATCACCTGGGTGACAAAAATCCTGTTCTATATAGGCTGATTGACCTTTGGTGTAGGGTCTGGTTTTAAAAATAAAAAACATATTTGGATGAGAAGACTTGTAGAGTTATTCTGGTACCAAGCTTACAATAACAGCTATCTGTTTTGCCAAAATACAGACAAAAGTGTCCCGAACTGTAAAACTGCACTTTCATATGAAAGCGTAGTATAATGAGCATAACAAAGTCAAGGATGCAACAAAGGAAAAGAGGTAGGGAATAGAAAAAAGGTTTTAACAATGATTAATCTTATATTTATTTATATAATCCTAATTAATATGAACATTATTAATGTTGTGCACAACATTTAAATAAGTGAAAACCTTTTTTGACAAAAAAATCCACATGAATGGAATGTGAGGAACATGCGGCATGTGATTACATGTGACTTTTACACCATGTACACTGTGCGTCCAGCAAATTGAACAATTTTATGGTATTGTGAGTTATGTGGCTAAACCTATCAGCATATGCTTTTATTTTTATATTGGGGATTCTCAAAGGGGGTCATGTTTGGTACTGAAATGATTCTACAAGTTTTCTCTTTCCAAATATATTTTTAATTTGATACTGCAACTTATTTTAAGAGGGATGCAAATCTTTAAAATAGTTTTTGGGACACCCTGTACATTGTATGGGTCTGCCCAAAGATTTTCTAGTGCAGGGATTATTATCTCAATTGAAATGTTGTTAAGAACTGATACTACATGTATGTGTGTTTCATAGCACCTGTATGACATGGCCTATTTGAATAGAGCAGTGATTAGTATGGGCATTGGACTTGGTAGTCTCTTGCGACAACAGCATGGCCCTTGTAGTGGCTGTTGTGACACAAAACTAACGTTAAAAACGAGATGGCAAAGTGTAAATACTTTAAACAATTTCAACATATTAAATTATCACATACATTCACCGTGTCTGATTGATTTTACTATATTAGTGATAATTGTACATAACTTCTCCACCCATTGTTTTATAGAACTAAACTCAAACCCATGCGCACATATGCACCCATGCAATCGTTCAGGGAACGAGAGTGAATATTTATTGATGACTTGTTTTTGAGTTGTTTCATGACAGGGCTAATACTACACATTCTTTATCTTGGTCTGAATCACACATAGCTTCAAATGACTTGGTGCACATAAGTATCCCTGTACTAGAAAATCATTGGTCTGCCAGGCCTTTAAACAGATTTTCTGTTGTCACATAAAAGCACCATAGGTTTCATGGCTATACTGCTGCACAGTCTATGTATAATAACACTTTGACATTGTTTGAATATTATTTTCTGTATTCATGCAGCTCATGTGAAAAAACTCTTCACATATTATTTTCATTCTCGTTATATCATATTAAATATAATTACAGGGTGGTTCAAAAGTAAGTTCACTCATTTTTAACAGCCTTACTTGCCTATAACTTTTGTTAATTTTAAATATCTTTGCATTTTATTAAAAAAGTAGCTATTGTGCGCATGCACTATTAGAGCAAGAAATAAAATGGGTTGTTTTAAGATTGTATTGGCAAATTGCTTTGTACACGGACACAATCTCCATCTATACATGACTTCTTCTGCTGAGCATGACTTGCAAAACATTATTACCTCTAACCCCTAAACCATGTTTTTAACAGATATCGTAATATTGGAAAAAAAAGCTATGGACAAATAAATCGCAGGGGATCGATCCGGGGACCCTCCGGATGCAAAACCCTGGCCCCACAGGCAAGCCTCGGCTCTCAGCTCATTCCGCAGTATACTGCGCTCACTATATAGACTCGGTTGATTACGTCATCGCAAACTGTTCGCACATGCGCATGGAGATAGGCTTGCTTGGAGTACTCGGTTAGGTTAGGGTTAATAAGCAGACCTATCAATGATATAGTCCATTGTCTGAGGGGGGTTCCATGTGTATGGAAGAGACTCCTAGACCATCAGACATGCCAAGAAAGTGAGGGTAGACAATTGGTACCATGGCAGTTTGTCCGCTAGAGGGCGTTTTCAAAATGGCCGCTAAAATCCATCTAATTAGGTTTGAAAAGGTTTACTGTTGAGACAGACTTGATTATTTTTGGAAACATGAATGATTGGAACTTGTATACAAGCTTTTGATGCAGATGTAACCCCTTCAGACAATGGACTATTTAATAATACTATCACATGAGATCTGCTTATTAATAATGTTTTGCAAGTCATGCTAGGCAGAAGGAGTCATGTATAGATAGAGATGGTGTCCATGCACAAAGCACTTTTGCCAATACAATCTTAAAACGATATAAATATAATTTGATAAAAAATTGCATTTAGAGGACAGAATCAAATAAAAAGATCGCACTATATACCATCATTGGTTTGGTTCATTTCAGATCATTATAACACATCACAGTACTTATTAATTGATTACAGATTCTAGATATCAGCACTGGGTCATCTCTCTCTACCAGTCAGCAAGGTGAATTGTGTATCCGTGGTCCTCAGGTCATGAAGGGTTACCTGAAGAATGAGGAGGCAACAGAAGATTGCATCGATGAAGATGGGTTTATGCATACTGGTAGGTCATGATGGTCACAGGAATGGGTGAAGATGGGTTTATGCATACTGGTAGGTCATGATGGTCACAGGAAAGGGTACTGGCACAGGCACTGGGATTTGAAAATGGTATATGGGTATTTACACCTTTGAAGCTCCCCCCTATGTGTTTTTGCTCCCCACTGTTCACAAGTCCCCCATTTTTTATCAACATTTGTAAATTGAAAAAAAAAGGTTCAATTTGTCTCACAAATCAGGGGGGGGGGGGACTCAGTAGAAATTATGGTTGCCATCTTTACTCCGTTTACAAATTACCGTTTTTCAAACTTGTATTTCTTGGTAAAACTTTTCTGAGTCAATTTTTTATAATTTTGCAATTTTTCCCAAACATTTCTGCACATTGTCATGGGATATTATGGCTCCCTATAAAATAATGGACATAGTTTTCTTCTGATGCTGCTAAAATTTAGGGTCCATTTTCATTAAGTCAAAACAAATTGAAATGAAGGTAATGTCAGTTACCCAAACACAGAGCAGAACATTGAACTCTTACCATGGTGCTCTTGTTCCCCAGACCTCAATCCGATTGAACAACTGTGGGATGAGCTCGGGCAACGTGTTTCGGCAAGGGACAATCCCCTGTTAATGCACAAACACTCAGAGCAGCTAGCTCTACAGGAAGAGTGGAACAATCTCCCCCAAGCCTGCATCAGAAACCTGGTGGACAGCATGCGTAGCAGATGCACTGAATGCTTCCAAGCACATGGTGGACACACACACCATTGATGTCTATGTTTGGGTAACTGACATTACCTTCATGTAGAAATAAATTGTTGAATAGTCATAAATTTGTCTCACTTTTATTCAATCCCAATCTCTTCTCTCCCCATTGCCAGGTGACATTGGTTATTTCAACAAGGATGGCAACCTCTACATAGTGGACCGCCTAAAAGAACTCATCAAATACAAAGCCGCACAGGTGGCCCCAGCCGAGTTAGAAGCCACCTTGTTAACTCATCCTAGCATAGCAGATGCAGCAGTCATAGGTATACCAGACGAGGAAGCGGGAGAGCTGCCAAAGGCATTTGTGGTCTTGAAGGAGGGTACTGAAGCTACGGAGCAGGAAGTCATGGAATTTGTTGCTAGTGAGTATAAATGGAAAATTTCATAATTTTTAGTGGTGTTTTAGTTACTTGAAAAATTCAGATTTTACAAATGAAATGTCTCACAAAACTGTCAGTATAGGTGTATTGGTATGCTAATGTGCTGGGAGTCAGGACTGTCCTGTCAAAAAAGTGTAAAAGTGGAAATAAATGTCCACGCTTTTTGCGAAAATATTAAAATGTGAATGAATTTCTATTAATTGCGTATAGGTCTAAATCGCAAATTTAAAAACACACAAAGCAGTTAAAAATTAGTGAAACCTGAACAATTAAATTTACCACTTGTACAGTATTAGAGAATGATAAATTATTATAAAAATGTGTGATTACCACAATTGATTTGGGCAGGGTTGCATTCTTTTTTGATTCTTTTTCAACCATGCGTGCAGGGCCGGATTTACGTGGGTTTTTTTTGGGGGGGGGGGCCTGGGCCAATCCAAAATTGGCCCAGAGGAAACCATGTGGTCTCAAGTGGCTAAAGAACGAGATACCAGTGGTGTATCCAGGATTTGGAAGTAAAGGTGCCTCGAAAATTGCCAATTTGCTGACAAAAGCACTAGCGCGCAAAAATTTGCCATTTTACACGAATTTGACTACATTTAGGTACAGTTTTGCTTTAACGAGGCAAAATGGGGCAAAATGCGCATAGCGGGAGAATATTTACTGCGCTTTCTTCCTAATTGGCCAATGTTTAGTGATGGAAATTTATTTTCATCTTATTTTTTTCTTCTAAATTTGAGGGTCCCTAAATCTGGGGGCCTGGGCCCGGGCCCATCTGACCCAATGGTAAATCAAGCCCTGCATGAGTGTCACCTGGATAATGTCATCATCTGTTTTTGGCATAAACTAGAGCAGCGGATCTTAGAAATGATTGCATATGCACTTGGGCACCAGAAAAGACTCTGAAACAAACCAAATAAAGTCATTGATAGCCAAATATATTGCAGTTCATATCTCATTATATCATAGATTGGAAAGTTAGATATTCTTGCAAAAGACAACATTAGAAATACAGCAGAGTTGGTCAGTAAGTCCATTTGGCTCTCAAAGAAGGGTAGAAAATGAGAAAAACACCAGAGTTTGATAATGCTACCAACTGATGATGTCACAACTTAATTAGCCAGCCAGCATTTATGTTTGAAAAAAGCATACTGAGAGAATGTGAAACATAAAAGATCCAAAAGTAATGATTTTGCCAGAAAATCTTATTCAATTTTTTTTTGCAAGAATAATTAAGCGCAAAGTTTACCGCAAAGTTTAAGTTGGTGTACAGAATGTAAGGATGAGTAAAAAATACATAACTATCTTGAAATTGCACTTAAAAATGTGTATCTGACGCATGGTTTTCTAATAATATACCTCCTTCTGACATATTATGCCGTTATCTTTCTTGATTACTTTGAAAAGAAGGGTGACATTTAGAAAGAAATTTACCTCTAGATTCTGTTATAATTTTCTAAATCATAAATTGATCAGGAAACATCTTTGTTGCTATGTGCTGATGATGATCAATTGAGGGGATCAAAATTGATTAGGGGAAGAAGAGAATGGTTTAGGTAAGGCTAACAAAGTGTTATAAAATGAAACCTTTGATACCCTTATGCTTTTGTATTTTAGAGCATGTTGCACCACACAAGAAGCTTCGCGGTGGAGTTGAGTTTTGCATCGGCATTCCAAAAACAGCCGCCGGAAAGATACTTCGCAGACAACTCAGAATCATGGAGATGCAGCGCAAGTAATGGAGATGAGGGCAACCATGGACTAAGGAGCTTCAAAACAAGTTATACTCAGAATCAGGGATATGCAGTGCAAGTTATATAGATGGGGGCAGCTATGGACTAAAATGCTACAAAGCGAGTGATGTGAAGAAAACGGTTTGATTAGTGCCACTCAACTGACCCTAACATTGTATAACATAAGCTATAATTTACCCTACATTAGTGACCCAGTTTTTATCTAAAGGCTGATCGCAATCAACTTCTTTCTTTTAACGCAACTTCAATTTTGATCATTAATAACTGTAAATGTAGTGTGGTTCTTTAAAAATCCCAAAAGCAAACATGATGTTAATTGTGCTAAAAGAAATAATGAAGCTGTCACTAATGTGTAAAATTCTTACCTACCTACCCATCCGAATAAGCTAATTAGGGCCCTTTTTATTTTGGCCTGATGAACGTGGCATGTAACAACAACTACTTTTGAGTGTGCCATTGAAATTTGAATTACCTGTTATGTTTTGAAAACTCCAAAAAAAAGGAAACTTTACATCGATCATTTAAGTGAATGTCTAATCAGCCCTCCTACACATTTATTCATCCAATCTCTTCTTACTCAGTACAGATATCTTGTTAACTTGTTAAGGGAGCACATCAAAACTCGACCGCCCGGCAACCGCCGGTTCCGTGGGGTTCCCTGCGGTTGCAGCCGGTTTCTATTGTTCTAAACAATGATATGCGGTCCAACCGGGCGGAACCAGCGGTTGCCGCGCGGTCGAGTTTTGATGTGCTCCCTAAGGTGATGGAGAAAAACCCTGTTCTACGGGGAAACGGACCTCTAAGGTAGGGTTGATTGGTCTGGTATTTTTTGTGGCTTTTTTGTCTAACCCTAACCGCCCTCAATGATCATTCGGTTAAAAAAACCTCATTCGGTTGAAAAGACTGATTCAGGGCAATGTTAAAATGAATCCTTTTTACTGGGGAAAATGACAGGGAAGTTTTATAACAAAGTTATGTCAATATTCATAGCAAGGAGAACTTTTCTAGGCCATTCAGACATGGAATCCCCACCTTGAGAGGGGCCCTGGACCCAACGCTGACATTCGGGGCAGATAACAACTTTTTCACGTTTTTTTTGCACTTTTGGGTCAAAATTTCAAAAAATATTAGATTAGATTTAAAAAAAAATTAGTCTCTTCATTAGTTTCTTTACATCATCATCGAGCGAATTGGGCATTTTATACTTAAAATTATTTTTGTTAGCTTGTTTCAAAAAAACTGGGTCAAAAGAGTGATTTTCTCAAAAAATCTAAATTTTTGGTCAAAATTGATGCAAAATTTGGATTTTCTGATCCATTTCCTTTCCAATAATGTATACTTTTATGGGCATTTGATTAATAGTTCAATAATTACAGCACTCACAAAAATAAAATCACCAACCATTTCCTTGAGTCCCCCCTTAACTCCCTTAAATCCCCCCTTAACTCCCTTAAATCTGAAATATTTTGCACTATAATAGTTATGATAATGTAGCCTGTGGCAGTATATCTATTATTGATTAATTGGCGATTCTGTCTTATCGTGGTGCTCTGGTCAAAGTCTAAGGATATGCATGTTTTAATTGTCTGTTCCCATAATGTGCACCCCAAGACTTATGACACTTGTATCTATGTGCATCATCAATTGGAGTATTGGCAACATCACATGCCTGCTGTGATGATTTGTGGGCACCAAATTCAATAAGATTCCATAATCTATGATGAAAATTACAACATTTTGGAATGAAATTCTTTTCTTCAAAAATTGCTGTATAATCAATCTATGATGAAAATTACAACATTTTGGAATGAAAAAAAAAAAAAAAAATTGCTGTATAACCCTAACTTGAGATCACCACACGGCAACAGATTTCTTTTCCGACCCCAAAATTCACCAGAAAGGTCACCCGACCCCCCCCCACCGGATTTGTACCACGGACCTCCAGTACCAGGGCCCAGATCCTAGCCACTACACCACGTCTGTCAGTCGACACTCGGCGAGTATATTCGCCTCGTTATATAGCCTGGGTCCATTTGTATCCCAAAAACCTGCACGCCGGGTTATAAAAACATTTTTTCCGCACAGTTGCCGTGTGGTATAATAGAGTTAGGGTTAAAAGACATTTATACCAAAGAATTACACATTATACAATTACACATAGTCACATGACTTTGGTCATGTTTTAAATAATTATGTTATTCACATGCAATATTTAACCGACTGATGCAATTTCAACTAAGATTAGTATTTTTGGTGTAAGGGAAAGTGATATTGTAAAATGGTGTGAATAGAGCTTGAAATTGTTATGTACAGAGTTGATTGGATATTTGTAGTTTGTGCCAAATAGGAAAACAAAATACCAAAGAGAGAGAAACCAACCAGTTATAGGATGCTATACAGGGTGTCTCAAAAAAAATAGGACTCTGTTTCATGACGGTGTAATTCTTATTATAATCGTTGGACCATGACCAATTTAATCTCAATGTAAAGCCCAATTAATTATTATGATATCCTGAAAATATAAGATCAATCCAATGCAAAATAAGAAAACTTGCGTACTTTGCGTAAACCATGTCATTTACTGGTTTGTACAATGGGATCTACATGCACAGACCAGTAAATAACATGGTTTACGTTTCAATATACGTTATAATAATTGTCAACATAGAAAATAATCTATCAGTCAATAGCAAAGTTAAGTTTGGTCATCCATTTAATTCGGGCACAAATCAATACTTGCTAAAAATCCGCAAAACAGATGCATGCATATTCTGTGCAAATTAAAAAAGTTAGTTAAACAGTTCTCGAACCTACTGTGGATGGTTCATTGAGTTACAAGTTGAGCACTTGCATGTTACTCGGCTGTTACTGTGTGAATCCCCATTGTACAAACCAGTAAATGATATGGTTTACACAAATTACGCTAATTTTTTTATTTTTCATCGGATTAATCTTATATTTTCAGGATATCATAATAATTAATTGGGCTTTACATTGAGACTAAATTGGTCATGGTCCAATGATTATAATTAGAATTACACAGTCATGAAACAGAGTCCTAATTTTTTTGAGACACCCTGTATAGCTAAAGGTTACATGAGGCACGTGAAATTTTGCAAGGTCAACCTCACCCCCCCCCCCCCTCCAAAACCAGTGAAACGGACATCTGTGGTGCGCAACACATAAGATCTTATGAGTTGTCAAGCAGTGAACTGATAGGAGTGGGCCCGTGTGTGGCTGACTGTAACCAGGATGTGCTTTGGTCTATAGATAATCATGTGTCATAATTAGTTGTAATAATTTTGACTTTGATATGTAAATCAAGTGATTTATAGATATACGTTAAATAACAGAAATACAATGCGGGTACATGTATACCGTATTATCCCTATTAAGCGCCCACCCCTGTTTTCTCAATGACTACCAACAAACAATCCCTTATAAGCGCCCACCTTTTCAAATGGTCAGCATCCTCAAATGACCACTTGTACATATATTTCATTTAGTACATGAAATGGTCATCCTCCTCAAATGACCAATTGTACATTTTCGTTAGTACGTCAAGTGGTCAGCCTTCTCAAATTACCACTTGTACATTGTATTTAGTATATCAAATAGTCAGCATCTTCAAATGACCATCAAATGGTCAGCATCTTCAAATGACCACTTGTACATTTTATTTAGTACAATAAATGAGTTTAAAAAAAGGTAACATAATAGCGCCCACCCAAGACTTTGCTAACCGCCCTGGGCGCTTAATAGGGATAATACGGTATTACTAGTATTCATATTTCTGAATTTTATTTTAAGAATCTTTGTATTTCAATGTTATAATATAACATTTATTTACATATGATAATGTGTTAATTGCTCAAGAATTTAATGAATTGTTTGAAAATAGTGCTTTGGCTTGCATTTCTTGTCCAGTTCATAAAACTGACACATATATCACATGTTATAATAACGGACCAGAAACATAGTTATGTGAGGTCTGAATTAAGATACATATAAAAGCAATATTCACATACTATTCTTCCTTTAAACTGATCCACATTGATCATTCTTAAAAATTGAAGCAATTCTCATTGGTTCTCAGAGAAATCTGCAACATTTACATAAGACATTTACATTAATTAGCGTGACCACCCTCGAACAGTCTGTGGTAACTTCAGTTTTGTTCTATAACATGCACTTCTGCAGTGCGTCTTACTGTGCTCTTCCTTCATACTTATGCGGCGCAATACGCTGACACATGGTAAACTCACCACAGGATTTGATAGAATGTTAGGGGGTATTCAAATTACTAACAGGGTTAAGGGTTCTAAAGACATTGATTTTACATGATTTGAGGAAAAATTATCTAAAAAAAACACACCCAAAAAGTGGGATGGTCGGGCCCGTAAAACGGTGTGTTTTTATCCTCTCCTTAAGCCATTTTTATATTAAAATAATATATTGAGATTTAGTTGAAATTTGTAAACATATGAATATACTTAAACAATATTGTATGCTGTGATGTAATACAATGTCAGACCCCATTATCTGGATCTTAAATCTGGAAGGGTGTTAAAGAAATCTTTTCACAGCCTAATTATATGTACGGCTGAAATGATAACATAAATAGTTTGTTGATCAATGTTTTATGATAACTGTTTCTATTGCCAACTTCATGTATCAGATATACAAAATAGATATATATGTAACATACAAGAAATATTGATTTCACAGTAAATTTATAGAATAAATGCTATAAATATCTTATATAAATAATATTTTGTACATTTTGTGTTTTAATTAGGTAAATACCTTGTTGTTCTATGAGTGGAGGGACCCATTCAGTAGGATTTTTTGTGTTTGTTTGAGGGTGGTCAAATTTTTTCCGGGCGTTTTTCAATATCAACCTGAATTCAATTCGATAAATTCAACCCCGAAATCGTGGAATTCAACCCATTCAACCCAAATCTCGGGTTAGAAACCCTTAGACATGGGTCTACATTTGAAGAAAAATCCTTAGACATGGGTACCCTTTCCGGCAAAATTACCCTTGGAAGTGGGTATGGGTTTTGAGGCTGGAGCTGCACACCCCCGTCCAAAATAAATCCAAGTACCGCCCCCCCCCCCCCCCCCCCCCGGGCTCTCTCTGCTCATTAAATGGTCTATTCTTAGCTAAGCTACGTTTGTTGTGTAGCCCATGTTAGCTATGAAGGTATGCCACGCTCGATGCTCAAAGTCATCCTTGTGAGTCTTTACATGGACAAAATTGGCCAAACTGATTTTCTCATAATCTTTATAGTGTGGTTTTGCACTGGACAGGTTTTGATTATCGATCAATCCTCCAACGATAAAGTCGTTTAAAAGCATTCGTGAATACTGATTTACTTTCTACTGAAGATAGCACTACTAATAAAGCCTTGTGCACAAATTATGAACATTTGACACTACTATTACCCAAGGACATGGAAACGATGATGGAATACGCATACATGTCTGAAACAGTGTAAAAAGGGTCCTGATTACACACACCCATTTAAAAAGGAGTGTTTTTGTGTGTTAATTCCATCGACGTTCAGGGGTAGTAATTAGTCCATGGGCCAAATGATGTTTTGGTATGATGTGCAATAGGGTATGTAGTGAAAAGCTAGAATAGGTACCAACTTTCCGAGATATAAGGGGGCAATGGTCAACGTTGTATAAAATGTCTACATATAGGCAGAATCCCCTGAGGGTCAATCGATTATGACCTCCAGATATTCATTTTTTCTCTTATTTGTATTTTGCTGTTGATCTCTATGTATGGCATTGTCTTGATTATTGTATGTCCCTTTCCTTGGCATTTTTAACCCCTGCCCATTTGTGTTTCTTGTAATATGCATGTTCCCTGAGTACCAGCGAACCAATTGACTGGCAGAGTCCCCTCCCCTGATTTCTAATCACTCAGTTCTTTAATATCTGTTATTGGCATGTTAGGCTATTGTTCACATTTGCTCTTTATAATACAAAACAAAAATTATACTGTAAAAGTGTAAAACAACCGCGTAATTGAGATGGGGTGCGTTGGTCCAAAGGGGTTTAAATTTCATTGGCTTCTTTTAAAGAAGCCAAACAAATGAGGGTGGCCAAACCGAACATTGTTTTACAATGTTGAAACATGTAGAAGAAATGCGCGCGAAGCTCACAAAAAATGTCAGTACTTAACTACAACCTTGCTTTGACCCCTATAACAATAGTATTAATTTCATGACCACCCCCTATATTCCGTGTAAAAAACCCTATGAGCCCAGGATATTTGGTACCAACACTACCGAAGAAAATGACAGCCCCCTAATGTTCAAATTATCCATAACCTGATATCTAAATATCTAAACAGCTTTATATCCAAACGTAATATCTAAATGTCTAAATAGCTTTTAAGCTATTAAAAAGCTTTATATCAAAACTTAATGTTCAAATTATCCTAAATATCTGAAACATCTCTATAGCTTGATATCCAAACCTCATTATCCAAATCTATGTGGTGAAGTAGGCCTACATTCCTCTCGGTTGAAAGTAAAGTTATACTGTAAGGTGCAAAGGGTACGAGCAGGAACATGATATCTTCTATTTACAGGTGTATAGGGTGCTGGTCAAGGGCGTATCCAGGACTGTTTTGATGTGGTGTGGTGGTGGGGACACATTTTGTATCCCTTCCCAGACAACATTACAGTATTGGCCCAATATTGATGTTTTATTGGCCCAATATTGGCTTACAATATTGGCACAATAATATTTGCTCATTGGCCCAATGAAATGCCAATGTGGGCCAAGCTTGGCATAATATTGGGCCAATATTGGGCGACCTTGAAGAAGTGTTTGGTAGGAAGAATTATATCTTATATTGTTTTATTTCCCAAAGAGGAGTGAGCGGTACCCGGTCCAACCCGTGGCCAGGACCAACTTTGGTAAAGGGCAAGCCCAGGAAAAGGGAACAAATCTTCAAGGGACAGGACAAGGCACAAGATCTTGGCTAAAAGGCCGGGAAGCGATAACTTTTAACAGCGGCCGCAATTTTTAGACCACGTCATAATTTGTATATCAAATCAATAGTGTCATTTTCCGCACCTGGAATATTGTGCCCATTATTGGACCAATATTGGTTGCCAATATGAAGAGCACTATTCCAAAAGGGATCAACTCCAACTTCAAATTGAGTTAGGTGCAGAACATGAAAGAGAGTTACGAAATACACCTTTTACACTTTGTTCTACATCTTTAGCATGTTCGGGTCAAAAGTTATGACCCTCGGTAATTTCCGGAAATTTCAATATAATTCACTATTTTGTAAGCCAAAATGGTAGAAATATGGTTCTGTTATCACGGTTAAACATTGATAGAAGTGTCCTTAATAAAATGCAATGAAGAAAACGTAAACTGTATGGGATAATTAATTTTAAAATTGCACACAAACAGAATTGTGTTTTTTTCTTCAAAAAATGTGCCAAATTGTCCAAATTTTCAGTTTTTTTCAAGAAAAACAAAATGTCATTATTAAAAAAATTGAAGAGGTATTTGAATGCGGTTTTTCTGTTTCAATGTGATTTGATAATATTTATGTTCCAAAAGGGATCAACTCCACTAGTTTCTGAAAATTAAGAATGACATAGGAAATACGGTGAAAATTTAAATTAAAAAAAATCAAACCTGTTTTTAAGCTTACACGTATAGTATCTTTATATGGCAGAGAATTAGCATAATCAAAGAAGTGCAACATTCTTAATTTAAAAAAACGTTGCTTTTCTCCTATATATTTCACTTGTAACATAGCTCTTCATAATGATGCCAATTGAAGAGCGCCAATGTAAAACCAATATTGATCCAATATTGGTGACCAAGAGAGCGCCAATCGTACCAATGCCAATTAAAGAGCGCCAATGTACAATCAATATTGGTCCAATATTGGTGACCAAGAGAGTGCCAATCGTGCCAAATAATCGGCTATGTGACTGAACCTTAAGATTCAATCACATAGAATAGAAGACACTCCGTATACAGTTCCAGTTCCAGAGACAACACTACTCGGCTTTTCAGCACTCCTCCTTCATTCCCAACGCCATCTGCGGTGACTACCCAACGTTAAAGGTTCAGTCACATAGAAGACAGCTCGCGACCCAACCTCTTCCCAACCCAACTACACAAGACTACCATTTTGTTCTTCAAAATCGGCTGAAATCTTGTTCAAACTTGCACAATTTACTTTTTGGATCCCGACCAGGGATGGCATGGATGGGCAAGGATGATTAGTATGCGATTTTCCTGGCCTTCAACAAGACAAGAGATATGCATGCTGATCAAGCATGTTTAATCGGCGACGCCACAGTCCCCGATCAATCGCCGACCTTGACACGACGGCACTAGTTGTGACATGTTGCTGTTGGCCAAGTCGGTGACTTATCTTCTGTAGTCGCCGATTTAACATGTCAAGTTGGCTTGCATCTTCTCTCTCGATTGGAGCAGACTCATTGCCGACCACTTTCCAACTCCGGGGGGGGGGGGGGGGGGGGGGGGGTTCTCACATATTGATATGGTATACGTATATGTGTCTCCCTTTTGGGGTTCCCTTTCGCAAAAATTGGTATAGCGATGGGGTGGTTTTCATTACAGACCAAAGCGCCCAATTGGCATAAATTGGGTGTATTTTGAGGTATTTTTGGAAAAAGCGCCCAATTTGTGCAAAATTGGGTGCTTTTCTTACAAAATTGGTATATTGATGGGTGGGAAATTAGCCAAAAAATAGGTATAGGGAAAGTCACATTTTCGAAGTCCGGTAGGCACATCCACGTACGATTTTGGCGAAAATACCCCCCCCCCCACGGGTTCCTACTACACACAACCACTCATGATGCGCGCCAACTCATCGGCTACCGCTTCCAAACCGCTCATGTGTCCATGCCGACCTTCCCGATTAAAAAAACCCGCCACGATTTTTTTAGGCTGCGAGAAAAAATCGTGGCAGGTTTGTCAAATTTGCTACGTGCTCCCGACCACACAAGACTGCAGAAGACTGCACAGCACAGGACAGCCCCAGACCTTGCCGAAACTACACATGAAAAAAGAAAACTGCTCACGATTTTCGAATAATGGCCAATCGTGACCAGTCTTGAGCAGTCTGGAAGTGGTTTTCTAGCAAATAATCGGCTATGTGACTGAACCTTTAAGGCCGCCACGATTTTTTTCTCGCAGCTTTAATCGGGAAGGTCGGCATGGACACATAAGCGGTTGGCGCGCATCATGAGTGGTTGTGTGTAGTGTAAAAGTGGTCGATAATGAGTCTGCTCCAAGCGGGAGAGAAGATGCAAGCCAACTTGGCATGATAAATCGGCGACTACAGAAGATTAGTCGCCGACTTGTATCCAACAAATCGGCGACAAATCGGCGAGCAGTCTTGACAGCAACATGTCCGTTGTGCCGTCGTGTCAAGGTCGGCGATTAATCGGGGACTGAACAAGTGGCGTTGCCGATTAAACATGCTTGATCTTGTTGATTTCATGATACTGTCGCCTACTGGTAGGCGATTCAGCATCTCTAGTATTGTTGAAGGCGGGGAATATCGCATACTAATCATCCCTGCTCATCCATGGTCGGGATCCAAAATGTAAATTGTGCAAGTTTGAACAAGATTTCAGCCGATTTTGAAAAAAATGGTGGTCTTGTGTAGTTTGGAAGAGGTTGGGTCGCGAGCTGTCGTCTATGTGACTGAACCTTTAACGTTGGGTAGTCACCGCAGATGGCGTTGGAAATGAAGGAGGAGTGCTGAAAAGCCGAGTAGTGTTGTCTCTGGAACTGTATACGGAGTGTCCTCTGGTTTGAGTTGTTGATGGAACTAGGTGTGTATTGCCACTAGTCCATGAGTGATCCGGAACAGCATGATGACTTTAATGTGAGCTCGTCCATCGTACCGTGTCTGCCATTGGAGGTCTTGTATAGCATTTAGGATACACTGTGACGCAGGTTAACATCGCGTTTGACGAAGCGAGCTGCCCGTCTCTGTATACCATGTCAATCTTGGAGATAGGGTTTTGAGTGTGTATGGTAGTTCAAGTAAATGTAGTATGAAATTATTCAATACATTAATTAGACCCATTCTTTGTTATGGTTGTGAAGTCTGGGCTCCTTTCTTACTTAAGGGTTTAAAGACTGGTAATTTGATTGATATTTGTGATAAATTAAGTGTTGAAAATATTCATATCAAGTCATGTAAACTCATTTTAGGTGTTAATCGTAAAACAACCAATAATGCTGTTCGAGCCGAATTAGGTAGTTACCCAGTATTTTTGTTCATGCTGGCCCTTGCATTAAAATACTGGTGGAAATTGAATAATGATTGTTTGTTAGGTTCGTCATCTCTAGTTGTTCAATCTTTGATTGACAATAGAACGTTCCATAGTAATAATAACTATTTCAGTTGGAGCTCTGGCATTGGAAATATTTGTAAACTTGTTGGTGACATGGAAATTTGGCACAAACCTAATATTCTTAGGAAAAATTCAATCATGTCCATGGTTAGCACAACAATTCAGTCTGTGTATGTTAATGAATGGTCACAGCGTATCTCCAATGCCCAGCCAAAACTTCGTACTTATTGTAAATTCAAATCAACTTTCCAATGTGAAAATTATCTTCATATTCTAAATAGATCCCAAAGATCATTATTCTGTAAATTACGTATCAGTGCCCATAATCTTCGAATTGAAACTGGGCGTCACTCAATTCCAAGAATACCTCCTGAAAATAGAATTTGTCAGTTGTGTACCCAAAATAAGGTTGAGGACGAGTTTCACTTTGTTATGAAGTGTACGGCATATAATCGTCCTCGCAGTACACTATTATCATCTCTTCAGGGATGTTTAAATATTGATATTAATTCGGATGAGTATGATACTTTTATCAATATTATGTGTGCTTCTGATTTTGATATTGTTAAAATAATTGCTAAATATGTTAATGCTGCGTTTGATATTCGTTCTATGGTGCAGCAACATTAATTTGTCTCATGCATGATATGTAAATTGTATTCATGAACTGAAGCGCATATGCGCATATTGTACTCTCTGTTATGTATGTTTTCTACATTGTATGTGTGCTTTTTGACTATACCTGTATGTTGGGTTTTGTATGTCAATAAAATTGAAAATTGTGTGGATCCCATACAGTTGAAGCGTCTCCAGAGTTGGACGGACATATATGTCTTGTAAGCATGTTCCTTGATTTTGGGTGAGCACTTCCTCAGTTGCGTTGACGAAATCCTAGTGCTGTTGGCCTTCTTAGTGTCTTAATACAGATGTTGTTTATGTGAGGCTTCCAGCTGAGGTTCCTTTTGTATATAAAGGTATTTGGCTTGGTCGACAGTGTGAAGAACAGTTTCGTTGACGGTGTATTGTGGGGTCAAGATATTTTTCATCTTGTGTGTTTTTCATCTTGTTTGTGACACGTAGAACTTCGCACTTGTCAGGATTGAAGGACATGTAGCCATGTGTCTTTAGGCAAAGTGCAATACGCATGATACGTAGACCGGAATCTGGATATACTATAAAAAAGCCTATCTCACAATTTAAACTATATTTTGTGTTCATAAATAGTAAATGTTTCACTGCACTTTGTACGATTTGGCGTTTGATTTCCGTTTAAGTTATTGTTAATAAGAATGCGAGTGTTATCAAAAAGAAATACATTTATAACGTCAAAAAGAATTTATTAGACTATGTTATAACAATAATAAGACAACCAAAATCTAATGAAAGACGTAACAAAATCGATATATTCAACCAAAGTGCAATACATACATGCCACAGAACAGAATCTCATACATTGAGTTATGCGAAAAGCTTTTAAATATCTTTCTACTTTTTGCTGAGTGTGCAATTCGGTTAGGTCTAATTATATACGCCTCGTTTTTGTACATACAGGGTGTCACATAAGTCTCGCCATGCTTCATATATCGTGCACCTAACTATGTCAATTGCATGGCGATAAAACGTTAGTATATGTTTAGGTTGCGCGATCTTGTAGAATTATTTTGATACCAAACTTCATCCCATCGATGACCACTTTAAACCTTATTCGAGTTTACAAATGTTGCTGCATGCAAAACACACAAAACCATTGATGGATTCGTTATAACAACGCGTACACCATGTCCAAGGTAAACAATACACTCTCAGAAAAAAAAAGGTGCGACTTAGAACCTTAAAAGGTTCTTCAGCTTGTCCTCTATTTAGAACCCTCGAGGGTTCCCCCTGAGAACCATTTTTTAATGGTTCTTCAAAGAACCCCCAAGAAAGGTTCTTAAAAGAACCTTAAATGGTTCTTCAGATTTGTCCTCTATTTAGAAGTTAGAACCCTCATGGTTCCTTGAGGAACCATTCATGTAGGGTTCTTCAAAGAGCCCCAAGAAAGGGTTCTAAATAGAACCTTAAATGGTTCTTCAGATTTGTCCTCTATTTAGAACCCTCGTGGTTCTATCAAGAACCCTCTGAAAGGGTTCTTGAAAGAACCTAAAAAGGTTCTTCAGTTTTGGCATGTATGCCGAACCCTTAAGGTTCTATTAAATGATGAACACTGACTGTGAATCTGACTAGATAATATTTACAAAATACAGAATCAATGGTGTTAAATTAATAAAAGTCAGCAAGTCAAAGTCTTAAGTCATTGATTATACTTGGTTATAATCATATCAATAAAGAAATAAAGTAGAAAGTAAATATTTGTAATTTTTTACACAGTACCGTTTATTAACAGGGTTAAAAAACAATTATTACATTGCGAACTCATTTATTAAGATGTACGTATATGCAAATTTCAGCATTTCCGATAAGTCTACCAAGAACCCCATTTCCCCCAAATAAGGGTTCTTTCTGGAACCATCTCACTACATAGAACCTTTTTGCGGTGTTAAAGAACCCCTAACAAACCTTTTTAGAACCTTTAAAGGTTCTTTAGAGAAACATGGTTCTGCCAAGAACCATTTGCCATTTCAAGAACCCCCGCTAGAACCCTTAGTTTTCTTAGAGTGTAGGACAGGTGCAATGCCTTTTAGCTAGTCACACCGGCACATGCAATTTACATTCATAACTTGCATGTTTAATAGCTGTCACTGTCATTTTGTTATCGCCGGATTTTTAGCATTTTCGTTTGAGAAGATGAACGATAAACTCCACTATAAATCAACAGATTCAAATCGTTTGGGTCTACGCGGAAATAAAATCAGTATTGAAAGACTCCAAGTATGCTTTTCATTTTTTTTGCAGCAACATTTGTTATGCCTGGTATCAAAATAATTCTAATAGATTGCTCTATCTAGACATGCCAACATTATCGCTATGTAATTTACATAGTTTGAAAAATGACGCATTTAAAAGGTGGGGCGACTTTTGGGACACCCTGTATTTTAGTATTTTTTATGGTATTGCTACTTGCATTTTGATGTTTTACTTTATTCGTTTTGTACAAGGGCGGATCTCTCCACGTCATGTTCATTTCAGCTCATTCATTCATAGGAAAATATGACACACGATTTCAATGTTCTATGTCATGGGTTAACTAGTAAATGTTACAAAGGGGAACCGAATATCAAAAATTGCCAAAAGGAATTCCGGAAATTGAGGATATCCCTGCGAGTGGAAGGAATGTGTTCACTGAGCCATGCTTTATTGAGAGAAAAGGTATTCATTATACTATTTGAAATATCCACATGGTCAATTGACTATAAGAATCTGTATTATATCATTGATATTAATAAATCTATAGGTACTTTTGTTTCAAAAACTATGGATCCTACGACCTTTCAAATCACCACTGAAAGGTCATAGGTCCATATTTTTTTAAACAAAAAGTACCTATAGATTTATTAATATCAATGATATAATCCAAATTCTTATAGTAAAGGAATCTTGTCCAAACAACCTTTCGAGACCAGTTATTACTATCCTGGACTTGGTGTCCGGTTCAATTTGTTCATGGTTAGATTTGGAAGGAGTTTGGAAAATCCCAGATCCGAGGCGCGTCTTCCCGAGGTGTCTTAAATGATCACAATCTAAATTAAGATCACAAATGCAAACACCGGTAGTGCATATAAATTGATTGAGTCCAAATGGTTTCATCATTCATCTCGCCAAGACGTATCGAAATACCACCAAACCGTATCAGCAGTCTTCTTAAGGCTAGTAGTCAACTACAACATTAATTAGAGTAACTTTCATCAAGTAACGAAATGGCTTTCAACAATATGTATTCTTCATGTTATCTACTCTGTTGCCTGGTACTTCTGGCATATTTAGGGTTAATACACTGCAAAAACTACAGAACACAACATCGACGCGTAAAGAACACGTCAAGAACAGGGGTACACTCCAGCCCGATTGACAAGCCAAGACTGAGCACGCCTTCCAACCACACCATCACAACAAATGTATGTATGCCACCAGATGAAGCCGCAGAGCAACGTAAAGCGATCAACCAACACCAGTTTTGGCCAAACCAAGGAGCTTACGGCATTCAGAGCTTCGATACCAGCAGGGAAATGCCACCTTCGACAACGGAACCCAGTAACAATCGCTGCCCCGTGGGAGAAACCGGCGCGTCTGGGATATCGCGAAACGGGGCTTGCACCTGGACGTACATGGACACCTACGATCCGGAGAGAATTCCACAATCCCTGTCGGTAGCCGTGTGTGATCAGTGTGATTTTTGTTTAGACCATAACGGCGACGAAATTACAGATAGCATCATGTCTTGTGTGCCTGTCACTTATAACGTGCCTGTGTTGAGACGGAGTCCAGACTGCGTCGATGGAATGTTCAAGTATGTGATGTCCTTCGAGACAATCACGATAGCATGCTCCTGTCAAGGGCGGCTATCATGGTTCTAGTGGATCTAAACATCCCCTATGTTTGTAGTGATTGTAGAATGATGGACAGAATGCGAACACTAAATGTCTCAGCGATTATAAAACTGAACTGTTGGCAATTGTGGGCATATTGGAGTGGAGACGCCTTGTCAGGATCACCTAAAACGCAGAGTCATCGAACTATCACCGCCTTCGATCTGCGGGAGAACTTGCGCAATTCATCACTTTATGTGAAGAATCACCTCAAAAGGTACAATGTCAATAGACCTGGTTTTAAAGAATATAATATTTTGAAAGAATATTATTATACAAGCTCTTCAAAAAATAAGACTAGGAGGATTTTCCTTTTTTGTTTTTATTTCTTTGGATATTTCACAAACTATCTTGTTTCAAAATAATCCTATATACAGCAGACAATACGTACCTTATTATGACGTGATGTGTTGTGCACTTATGTCAGCAATTTTGAACTACCGGTTTATAACTAAACTTATATTACATGTCATTGAAATTGAAATTGAAAATTGAAAAGCACATGAGGAGATGATTTTTTTCATATCTGTGCGCCTTTTATCATGTTTATGACAGAACAAATGAATGTTTATTAGAAACTAGAATCTGAAACAGACAGCATAGGCTACCGTATTATGGGAGGAGTTGTAAGGGAGAATCATACAGTGGGGAGTGAGTGAGTAGGAGGGGGTTATACCGCGGCCCCGAAATTGTTTGCATAGCTACACCCACTCTTATCACATTAAACATGTTTAAATATAACCCTTTTTGACACAGCGATGCCCACTCTACTCACTTGTTTAGAACCCTTTTTGACACAGCGATGCCCACTCTACTCACTTGTTTAGAACACTTTTTGACACAGCGATGCCCACTCTACTCACTTGTTTAGAACACTTTTTGACACAGCGATGCCCACTCTACTCACTTGTTTAGAACACGTTTTGACACATCTATGCCGCTCTACTCCCCCACTCACTCAACCCCTCACCTAAACATTTGTTGTATTTAAGTGTGCAATACTCAGAATTTTCATGTATATCCTTTTTATAGAATATCTTATTTCATTTTAACTGATCTTATAAGATGTAATAACTTTGAGTTTGAGGAAATGTCAAAGCATAGATCTTCAATCAAAACAAACCAAACTATCGTGTACCATGTTATATATGTAATTTTATATTATATTGTAAAATTATCAAAAACACTGTTGTATGTTGCATTTTAGCAACTTATACTGTTCTCATAATTGATATCAAGTCATTGAAGCTTTATTTTCTCTCACCATGCTCACCCATGCTTTATCATTCCATTTTTCGAGCATATGTATGGGGTGGGAGGGACGAATTAAGCTAGCGACTTATTAGTATGTTATATCATATGAATACTTATATGTTTAGATCACTTTTTGACACAGCGATGCCCACTCTACTCACTTATTTAAAACACTTTTTGACACAGCAATGCCCACTCTACTCACTTGATTAGAACAAGTTTTGACACTGCAATGCCCGCTCTATTCCCGTTTAGAACACGTTTTGGCACAGCAACGCCCAATCTATAATACTTGTTTAGAACACTCTTTGACACAGCAATGCCCACTCCACTTCCGTTTAGAACACGTTTTGACACAGCAACTCCCACTTCATAATGCTTGTTTAGAACACTTTTTGACACAGCAATGCCCACCCAACTCACTTGTTTAGAACACGTTTTGACACAGCGATGCCCACTCTACTCACTCGTTTAGAACACTTTTTGACACAGCAATGCCCACTCTACTCACTCGTTTAGAACAAGTTTTGACACAGCAATGCCCGCTCTACTCACTTGCTTAGAACACGTTTTGACACATCAATGCCGCTTCTCTCCCGCTCACTCACCCCTCAACCATTCAACCCCCACCAAAACATTGAAGTGTGCATGCAATACTCAGTATTTTCATGTATGTATTTCTTATAGAATATCATATTTAATTTTAATGTAAGATGTAACATCTTTGAGTTATATTATATTGTAGAATTATTAAAAACACTGTTGTATGTTGCATTTTAGCAACTTATATGCTGTTCTCATAATTGATATCAAGTCGTCGTAGCTTTATTTTCTCTCACCATGCTCATCCATGCTTTAGCTTTATCATTTCATTTTGTCGAGCATGAGCATATGAGAGGGACGAATCAAGGTGGGTGTTAACCCCAAATATGAAATTTATCAAGCGCTGTAACTTTGAAAATACTTATGTGATGAATATAAAAGCATACATTTTTTGGAAAGGAAATGAGTCGGATAATCCATTTTTGGTGTCAAATGTCACTAAAATTGCTAATATTTTGAATGTTGACCAACAAAACCACTTTTTCGGCTCAAATTCTTTTCGACAACGTAACAAAAACAGGTTTTGAAAGAAAATTCCGAAATTGCACTAAAATCATCTAAAGACACTTCTCTATGAGCGGTAGTTTTATTTTTTCATCAAAACATCATTCATTTTTAAATGTTTGACCAAAAAGTGCCTACAAATTGTTGACTTTTTTTGGTCAAAATTAATAAATTACCTTTCAAAAAATGTATACTTTTATATACACGAGTTACAGCGCTTGATGATTATATATTTGTCGGGTTAACACCCACCTTAAGCTAGCGACTTATTATTCTGTTATAATCATGAAATACGCTTCCATGATATTATGAATACAGCAAGTATCTACGTATCCACCATGTGGAATGTTTGTTCGTAACGTTATATGTTATGTTATATTTTTCACATGACTTATTTCAGGCCATAGTCATGATATTAAGACTCTGTATGCGTCGGAAACTAGATTCAGTTAACTCCAAATCTTCCACTCGAAGTCAAGTTATTTTATAAATAACTTGTGCAAATGTGGTTGAGTCACTGCATGACGAGACCTCACTCATGCAAGTCACTCGTTTATTATTATTAATTTTAATTATTTTCTGACTCGTTGCAACCAGAGAGATGTTGCAATTTAGTGTAGTATCATATTGTAACGCCAGTGGCCGTGATTCGGGTAGCGATGCAAAACAGTGACATTTACAAATTACTTCCTTTTGGGGCCATGAATGGCAAGGATTTCACATTTGCCGTATTATTTGTACTGCACTTGACTTATTTAATCGTGCATAAAATACCTCAACCATTAGTTTTTGTTTGATTTGTTATAGTAAATAGCGTTTGATTCTTAATAGTTCATTGTTAAGTAAACACGGATATTTAATATAAATGGTTAGATTGTTTGATTAATAAATGTCATTGTGTACCCATAACGGGATATATCCTATTATACCAGTGTGGCAATTCCTTGGTTGGCATCCAGTGACGTCATTAAACGGAATAGACATTATGGTACTCAAAGCTTTAACTGGTTAAGCTTAGGTCATTGGATCACCAAACAAGAAATTAGCGACATGTTATAGTTAAACATGCATAGCATAGTTGATACGTCTATAAAAAGATGTATCAACTATCACTCACAGAAATTTTTACCTAAGTTATGTAAAATTTTACATAATTTTGAAGCACGTATAGAACACCAAAACAATTTGGTAAAATTTTACATAAACTCTGTTTGGTAAAAAAAACCAAACTATTATGTATAAAAATGCAATTTTACTAGGGGAGCGTTCATAAATACGTTGGTGGGGGAGGGGGGGGGGGGGGCTGGATAATTAGTGAATATATAATCGGTACCAAAATTCTAAGATATACATTAAATGAGCAAATTTCTTCTCCGCAGTTTGATACCTCATTCAACAAAATCGAATGGATACTTTTAAAGTTATGGCGATTTCAATGACCGCGCATAACAACAGCAACGTTGCACTAGGTACAGGAATTCATTGATTTGTGTGTGATATCGATTACCCACTGAAGAAACTCACAAGCTAATAAATCAGCTAAGACTTTTCTTCTTCACAGCTACATGTAGTCACACCCTTTGTCCCGCAAATTGCGGTTATCACTCCAGACCCATTCATCTGGCTCGTTCAGATAGCACACAGTTATGACAGTAAATCACACACAAATCAATGATTTCCTATACCTAGTGCAACTTTGTTGTTGTTATGCACGGTCATTGAAATCGCCATAACTTTAAAAGTATCCATTCGATTTTTTTTGAATGAGGTATCAAACTGCGGAGAAGAAATTTGCTCATTTAATGTATATCTTAGAATTTTGGTACCGATTATATATTTTGAATAAGCCAACCTCAAAGCACCTGGTCAGGGACTTTATGTGCTAGGATATATACTCTATGTACATGTAGTTGAAGCGTTTTTTAAAATGTTAAAAGATGTTTAATTATTCTATCGTCTGATATGACAAGAGTGACTGCTAATGTTTAATGGTTTACCTGTAATAAATTACTTTCCCATATGCATTATTGCTTTGGCTATCTTCATTGAGGATGTATGGAAAAGGATTGCAATCCATGGGCGTGAAATCCGATGGAAGCAGGTTACATGTTTCAAGGATTCATTTCTGTTCTTTCCGCCCTTTGTAAAAAGGCTGAAAGTCCCTCAAATATCAAGACGGATTGGCGAACATGTGTTATTAAATCAATCTACTTTTACATGTTACTCCGATCGAGAAATGAATAAAGTATTTTAATACGATCATGATGAATGTATCAAACGATTTCGTTTTCATTTGAGTGTTAAAAAAGGCGTTAAGATCGTTGAAGTTATCAGGTTATGTAGTTTTCGTTGAAGTCAAATTTCCTCTGAATTATACAATTGATCACTGCAAAAGAAATCTTCTTCAGGACCAATTTGTTCAGAGCTAATCCTGACGAAAACTTGACAGTTTAAACTTGTCCGACGGCCAAACCCTCTTTGAATACCCGTCGTAAAAGCCGTTCTCACAATCACATCATGTCATATGTTTCTAATACAATGTTCACAATGATTGAAGGAGGTTAAAAGTTCACGAATTTACGATTTTATTCAGCACGAAATATCATAATCATACCAACAATACCTGTACAATAAAATAGATATATTTGGATCGAACTGTGACAAGGAAACAGGATTAAAGGCTCAATACACTCAGTTTTTATACAGGGCAACATAGACATATCTTTGTAACGCCCACGATCTCATAGTTACTGAACAGGGGTAATGTCCCTTAGATCACAACGGGCGAAACAATGAAGAAAACATAGTACTCAATTGGGATTAAGAATGGTCTTGACAAAGACATACCAAGACAAAACGACAAGACGAGACTACACGTCACGACACGACGACACGAAACGACACGACACAAAGAATAAATTGAGTATGGAAATGGAAAGATATTTGGAACGAAAAGGAGAAGAGTCTGACTATTTCTATTGAATTTAAACAAAACGGAAAGGAGTGAAATCTAAGATGACGAGTTTATTTAAGCCTTAACGATGCCACGTAGCATTGTGTAGTGGGTAGTAATTTCTCAGTGCCGCAACTTTGTAAGGTTCATGTTTATTCAAAGTTACTTATAAATTGGACACATTATTTTTGAAATACACTTCATTTTTGTTGAATCGAGTGTCTTTTGGATCAGAGTCATTTGACTGTCAAGTCTCGAGTCGAGTCATTGAGTGATCGAGTCTTGAGTCAAGTCGAGTCAATGCGGCACTTGTGACATGTGCTGAGTCTCGAGTTTCAAAATGTCGATATAAATTCGATCGATCGAGTGCAGTCGTCTAGTCGTTATTGAATCTGATATTTATGTAATAATCCCGTTTGAATCGAGTTCAATACGAAATAAAATTAAAATTCACTGATGTCACAGTCTTGGTGTGGCGCAGAATTTGCACGCTATACTCTATTTGACTTCCTCTGGACAGTGACGTAACTAAACAGGCGCAGCTTTTACGCACTTTTTCCGCCTTTCAACGCTCGTGAGTGTACGCTAGCGCCGCGAGTAGTCGCGCGCGTTATGTGCCGCAATTAGTATATAGATACACGGTTACGTCACTGTCTCGTGACGGCCAAATAGACTATAATACATTAGTATCGTTTGCTTTGAAAGCCTGGTATAATAATGAGCGCTTCGAGGGTGGACAAGCGCAATTTCCTGCGACCAGTGAACGACGCAGTAACGTCTTTGCCACGTGGTAATGAAGTGGATTGCACTGATAATGACGCAGGGACGTCACTGCCCTGACGTCACTGCCTTGAGGTAATGGAGTGGATTGCAGGTATTGTCTAAATTATCGTTTTATTGTTCGAGGATACAGGCCACTGGTACGTCTTCCCATTCCTGATAGAACCTTTGCATTCCGCGCAAACAACCGTGTTGTCGTAAAACAAACACCCGGTGCATCACGGGGACACAAAAACCGCTTACGCCAGTCGGTGGGTCCGATGTTAGGCACTCAGCTCGAGGAATCACGGCAGGTATACGAGAGGGATCACGATACGTCACCATACGCCATCTACACGGTGAGGTGTCACCCAGCACTTCTAGCGATGAAGCGATATCTGACGGGCCGTCGAAAGTGTCTACTACGGATGGTTGGAGACGTAAGAATGGAATGACGTCGAACTGGCCGTGTTGGCTGTAGTATTCTGTCTGGCGCATTTTGATTGGTACGCTGAAAGGTGGCGGTGTGCAGGAGTTCAATCCAACTGTGTCTAAAAGTGATGACTGTGTAGCATGTGCTTGACTCGGGGCATTGGTTAAGATGCCCAGTAGGATAGACGAGAGTAAAGCAGATAAAACCTAGAAAATATAAATGAACAAACGAAAAAGTGGCATTAGTTACAAATAAGATTATGAACCATACATGGCCCCTCATCAGCGAAGGTCAGTAGGGCTACAATGCATCTGACCATATTCGATCCGCTAAATCCCTTGCAGGATTCGGTCTGGCACCCACTCTCAGATTTGATTTGAAGAAAACCATCGTAGAAGTTAATCCAATAAAAAAAAACTCTCAGATTTTATTCGAACACCCCCCCCCCCCCCTCAAGCATCGCACATTCGATCCGAAAATTTGCTCCGGTTCCTCACATATTTGCTGAAGAAAATCTCTCTCAAATTCGGTCCGGAAAATAAAATAAAACATGAACCACTCACGCCTTGAACCAATATATTCAAAAACCGCGAAACCCAAGAACCGTGAAAACTAAGAACCTGAGATTTGCTCTAGTTTTGACATAGAAATGTCCAAGTCGTGAGTTTCCCCTGTGCATAGATATCTTCTGATAAATCTAACAATTACGCCTGAAAATCTCTGTGGTAAACCGACCTATTTACTTTAGTTCCCGTCCCAACGAAACATTAAAGTATTTATCTTGATTCATTCGTCTTTTAAAAACGACATTCAATGCCTTTTTCTATTAATTGTTTATAGAAAGTTACAATTCATGACATTTTACAATGCTAGTTCCCATCATTCATAAATCGATCAGTCTGGTCGAACATCGTCTAAACAAACTACTCGCACGTCGCGTATTAAACACATAATTATGCGAATTGCGTCTTGCGTTCGTAGCAATACTAGAAGCTTTCTCAATCGAACACATACGCAGGGATGAATCAGGTTTACGCGGTCATCTGATCTTCATAAGTGATCTGAGCTTGTCTGGGTGTATTATACTTCTTTCTTCTACATCTACTCTGTGCAGTGATGTTAGAGTTTACTCTGGTATTTACGTATAAGTGTCGGTATTCATCTTTGATGGGGGGATGATTGACCAGTGGCCATGAGTTGGTACGTAGGTGGCATACTTTTTGGCAGGCTCTCTTCATCAGGAAGACGGAGCATATGTCCAAGAAATCTCAGCTGGCGGGTCTTTACACGGTGGATAAGAGGTTCTGTCTCGGTCATGTCACAAATGGTGGTGTTTGGTACATGATCCATGCATTTGATGTTAACCTGTAGCAAGAGGTAGCAAAGGCATTAACTTTGCATTTCATATCTTGAGATATCACCCAGGATTCACAGCCATACAGTAAGATCGTCACACAGGTGGCGTTGAATAATTTCACTTTTGTTGTGATAGCTATTTGAGGGCTCCTCCAAAGGCGTTCTAACTTCAGAATGCGCACCATGCCATATGCTTTGCGTCTTTTAAGATCACTTGCACCCATGCCATCATAGAGCCAAGATATCCGATGGTATCTTCATAGACTTGGAGTGTTGGGTTAGGATTGCAGTTGACAGTCATTGACTCAGTTTTGGATACGCTAATGATGAGGCCAAGATCTTTAGCTGCTGCAGCAGTTTTTGTCAGCTGCGTCTGAGCTCGCGGAATTGTGAGTTATCGGAATTGGAATTATCGAGAAATACTAGACCAAAGCGTTCCAGTATCGATAGATATCGGAACACATGGAACAGTAAAATCATACCAGTATCAAGCGATACTGACAACTTTTATGTTCCTGTTTTGACACAATCATTGCTTGAATATACTAAGATAAAACATGTCCCGTGACGCGTGCGAATTTAAGTGATATGACTTACCATGTTAAGAGAATGTAAGAAAGGCTGACGGGTACCAGTAGAAGGTGCGCTGGTGAAACAATACTGTCTATCTTGAATGTCGATTGCTCTTCACCGCGTCAACCACGATATCGTCAAGTGCTTTGAATTGATGATTGTTTTTAAATGAAACCAATTCACTTGACTTTGTTGTTTATATCTCATTTATGGTAAAAATCATAAGACTTCCTCATCAATCATTCTACATTGATAGTCTTAATTTAGTCATTACATTTTCGAGAAAACGAGATATTTTGGATTTTTATTACTAGCCTAACTCAAACCACCTGATGCTAACCTCTATCATGTCTATGCCGGGCCATGCCTGGGTGGGATTATGCCAACCTCTATCATGTCTATATATTCTGGGCGGGATTATGACCAGTTTCTCTTTGGATGCTTCGCTCCCGGCATTGTTATTTACAGAATTACAATTATAGAATCTTGATTTTACGTCATACAATAAGAACTCTGACGTGAGAAGACTTGTGGCATTGACCTGATATACACGTACACGTCAATTTGTTTCAAAACAGGTGTTTCCAGGCCACTGATACAGCCACGAAGCTTTCTGGATTCTCACATACCTTCAGACCAGTTCCCTTTATCCCATACATTGATGCGCACAATTTAGTAACTATTTACTTCTTATTTTATTCCCTGATGCCCCCAGGGGAGGGGAAACATTATACACAAATTGCTTTTGACGGTGTTGTGCCGCTGGAGGCTTGACTCATCCATTATGTAGGTTTATTTCTACATTAAAGGTAGATGACCCGATCACATTTTCGTAACACAGAATTATTTCAAACATACGGAGATTTTCATATCATATGAAAGCTCGTATTTTTCTCATCATCATACTGAAATTTGACGGCCTAAATCGGTATAATTACGGAGAAATCGATGAAATAACGTCAAATTACCGCGAATGGTGGTAACCACCGATATAGTTTGTGTACTACTCAATGGGTACAGTTCACAGCATCTTGTGCGTTTAAAATAAGAACCATTAGAGCTATGCAACTCAAACTTTGGAACACAGCTTTTTTAAGGATGACCTTTCATGTAGAATAGAAAACTTCAAGTTGAAAATCGGAACATCTACCTTTAAATGGCTGGTTTGACTATAAGTATTTTGATTGATTCTACCCTGTGTTTGAGGATTCCTTTAAAAAGCAACACATATGACATATGGGTGGCACCCCCGTATACCTTATATAAGTGAGTGCCCCGGGTCCAAACACTCAGACCTATTCCCTTTAGAGTAACAACCATGGCTAAAATCTTCAGATCCATTTTTAATATTGCGATCACTTCCCAGTATTTCCAATTTGCTAGCTAGATGGCTTCAGATCCATTCCCATGCTTCTAATTCCGTACGCTCTAAATGTAAAAGAGCTAAGACTCACTCTTTTCAGAGCTCTAGGAGGGACGGCTCATTTTAGGAGTGAAGTTCGCTCTTTTCGGAGTGATTTTCCGCTCTTTTCGGAGTGATTTTCCGCTCTTTTCGTAGTGATTTTCCGCTCTTTTCGGAGTGATTTTCCGCTCTTTTCGGAGTGATTTCCGCTCTTTTAGAGTGATTTTTACTCTCAAAGAATGGCAATCACTTTGAAAAGAGTGAACTTCACTCCAGAAACGAGTGAACTTCACTCTAAAAAAGAGCTGTCCCTCCTAGAGCTCTCAAAAGAGTGAGTTCCAAGGTAAATCGGCATAGGCGCAGCACTCATCAGATCCTCTAATTTAATTGTCAGGATGAATGGGTCCATTAGGTTGAGTATACGAAATGAAGTTTCATCTTTAGCATCTTTAGGGCACATGACCTATCCAGCTCCCTGAAGTGTTGTGTTTTATATTTTGTACATTACTTGGTACTTTTTATCGTGTGTGTATTTTTATCTCTGTACAGCGCTTTGGTCTTTTTTAGAAAAGGCGCTATATAAATGCTGTTTAATAATAATAATAATAATAATAAAGTATTTGATGATCATGATAGGGTCTGGCTCCACCCGAAGCAAACTTTGACTTGATCCATTCAGTCGAGTAAGGGAAGGTGCAGGTGTGTTTCCGTCTTCACCACTCAATGGCAATTGCATATATATACGTATTGATCAAGAACACAGGAATAGATACAATACCGCACCAGTAACATGAATAATGCCCGGGAATAATGTGTAACAACTTAAGGGTCGCGTTCTTGCGCGTCCCCGCGTCGACCCCTCATTTTCTTGTGGGACGCGTAAGTTTACATATTGAACTTCACTAACGGGTCCCAATCGAAAATGAAGGGACCCCTTAAATCTGACGATGTATGGACGTGGAAACCTTAAGACATTCTGAAAATTGTCTATCTCCTACATTGTAAATTTGTTTATGTCCGTAAAAGATAAATACAATGCAAATCCTGTATTTTTAAAAGTTTTTAAACACATTAAATCGCTTCCGAATTGCTTCCGCAAATGTTTCAAGCGATTTCCAAAACATTCTATAAGTATCTTCTACTGATTAACATTGACACGACAAAGGTATATGAGTTACACGTTCTTTCTTACGCTAGTATATGCGTATCTGTGTTAGCGACTGTTTTGCAATAAGGGTCACAGACTCACAGTTCAAATTCAACGATCTCTGTACAAGACCGAGCGTGAACAATGTTTAAGCTACAATATTATGTATTAGCCTACTGAATAACAGCGAAACACGCATGCCGTTAAATCGATTTTCGTACATGCATCGTTGCTGATGTACACCTTAGCTTTATGCATGACCATTCGAGGTAAACAATGGCTCCATCTAAGAAAATAAGAGCATACAAGCCTAGATGGAAGAACCGATTTAAATGGTTAGAGTTCGATGTGGAGAAGATGTGGTGCACATCTTGCACCGAGCCAGCGTCGAGGGGACTTTAAATCAAACGGGGAAAATGCGTTCCTTAAACAAAAAGGCTGCAGTAATTTCCAGCTCTCTGCGCTGAACTGAACCTCTAATTTCTCTAAATCGGTTTTTGACCATTTTTAAAGGCTCAAACTTCAGGACCCCTTATCTGGGGGACCCCTTAAATTTAGATTTTGCAGTCCTTAATGGGTCCTGAAAAATGTAATGGGACTCCTCATATTTTTGAGCCAGTGCTACCCCTGACAATGGTTTAGATGTTGTCCAAGCTTTGATTTGACCGTTTTTGCTAAGTAGCCATAGTAGATATATTTCAAACACTCCTTCTAATTACTAAACCGTATATGGACATGGTACGTACTTGGAAGAAGTTTTTGAATATCTTGAGGGACGATTTCCTAAGTTTTGCATTATCTTCACTCTGATCGGAGGACTTTTAGAATATAGTAGCAGTAGTGCTGTTTTGTATTGGTCTTGCCATAAATATTTGTTTAGAGACGTTTCTCTGGATTTAGAAAACACCTTTTTAGGATACCATAAAAACTGAAATGTAAATGTCTAGAATTATATAGCTTGCGAATCAAAAAGTCTTACATAATTATTAAATATATGACTGGTTTAAATCATATGACCGATGAAATTGAATAAAAGAAACATCACTACCTTTTTCAAAAATCACCGTAAGTCGTGACAGTTCAGGGAAAGTGAGCAAACAACATCGTCAAAGTACGGCTTAACCTTTAAGATAATCTTTATTAATACGGATCAAGTTTACAACTCAGAATGACAGGAGCCTATCAATAGCACGTACACTTATTAGCACTCATTATTTACTGTCAGCATTCCCCATACTGTCGTATATCTCGTATCTACAACTTCGATAGTTGTCTCAAAATAGCATCGGGAGAATATCGGATTGAGATAAGACATCGCATTATCGATATCAGTGACATTGCTGCCGAAATTGTGAAGGATAAGCCACGACTTTCTTAATGATCATTAGCTCAGGCATTTGTCCTGCTCAGATCGTGATTACGTGTATCTGACCGACTAATATATATTATAATTTATTTTTTAATGTAACAATTATTTACGCCTCATCGTAATACTCGTTAACGTACGCGGCCGAGTGCACCAATGACGGGTAGCTGAAGAATAGCGCTACCTCGCTAGTAACTGAGGCGTAACCCAACATTTTGAGAGCGCCAATGCGGGGTAAGCTACTAGGCTAGTAACTGGCGGGAAAATTTACGCTAAATGTTATACCTGACCGGACCCAAGAGTAAGTTGGGGCATAACGTTTTATGCCACAAGTCAGTCGATTCTAGCAGTAGCGTAAATTTGTTGCGAACATGGAGGAGATGGTTCGCTGATGCTGAAGGACCAATTGCGCTTGCATGACCAGGGGGTGTCTATTTGAAGTGGAATGTGACCCCTCATAAGCTGAAAGATTTTATATTTTTGAAAATCCATTCATGCAATTTGGGGATTTTTTAGTCAAAATTTAGATCAACTCCTTTTGCCCATTTAAACACAATCGCACCGACTTTGGGTAATATTTTGACCAAAATGTACTAATTGTCCAAGGATCTTAAATAATAAATAAATAAATAAACTTATTATTGTTTTTATTAATTAAAAATAAATCCAAGTTCCAACATTATTGTGAGTGGAAGGGTAGAACTAGAAGAACGAAAGAAAAAAAAGAAGCATATCGTGCCGTGCGTGATCTGGGGATTTTTTAGTCAAAATTTAGATCAACTCCTTTTGCCCATTTAAACACAATCGCACCGACTTTGGGTAATATTTTGACCAAAATGTACTAATTGTCCAAGGATCTTAAATAATAAATAAATAAATAAACTTATTATTGTTTTTATTAATTAAAAATAAATCCAAGTTCCAACATTATTGTGAGTGGAAGGGTAGAACTAGAAGAACGAAAGAAAAAAAAGAAGCATATCGTGCCGTGCGTGGTCTGGGGATAGAACCGGGGTTCTGCGGTTAACAAGCGAATGACAAGGTATCCACGCCACGGAAGTATTTGTGTTAAGAGATGTGTTATAATTGTATATAATTGTTTCCATCGGGTGCTTGTGTTTGTCATTAAAATTGTCATTAAAAATGTTTGTATGTGCCCCTCGCCCAAAATATGTTTGTAATGTCATGATAGTCCTTATTTTTGAAAAAGCGGTAAGCAAACTTCGAAATTTTTGGCCATAAAATGGCATCATTTTTTTCCGGACCACAGGCCGACTCCATGTGATTGTTGATTTACACTCACCTATGACCTAGCGAGTGACGACACGTTTTTAATATTACGGAGGACCATTCACGTCAGAATGTTACAGTAAACTATAGGTTAACACTTGGCATATGCGCCAATTAATTTTGTAAGGGGACGATGCTGATTAATGTGGATATTTACCTCGCTAGTTGCTATTCTGGTGTTACTCGCCAGCTTTGCTCTAAGAATTACATCGTTAGTAAGTTACGCTACAGTTAGAGCATTAACTACTAGAGCTTACCTCCCTATTAAGTTACCCGTCATTGGTGCACTCGGCCGACTTAAAAAAATTGTCTTTTACCAAAATATATGTACAGTGTGAAGGTGCTTGTAGTGTTAAGGTGCGATGAATTTCTTTTCAACATTTCATATATATTTTCTTATCGCTTCAGGCGAAGCTGCCTAATTGATACGCTACGTCACTTGACCTATTCTTTCGCCCCAGTTAATCTATACAATGTGACGATGAAACCAGAGTTGCCTAATACTAGTTTGCATTTCCAAGCATACACGTACACATATATAACTTATGAAAATTACAATGATAATTTATGAAAATTAGTTACAACGTATCTTTTTGACAAGGCAACGATTACCTTGGTCTAAGTTCAATTTGTATGAGTACCTGTATGATGGCTGATGCAAAAGAAATATAACCCTGACGCCTGCCTTGACGTCATCGTGAACGTTTCGAGTATAAGTCGCTTTACTCTGGAGCTCATCGTACTGATTTCGCAGCTGCGCCTTGTAACACCTTTATCATGTTATCAAATAACCTACATTGTACTTCGTACAAACATTTGTGTAACTTTTATCGAAAGCGGAATGCAATGCCATTTGCCGGTGTATACCTTAGGGTTTAGACATATTTCATACTATATTTATAGTCAATAAGTAAGATATTCCCCAACAAAGCACAGAGTTATGAACATCATATGGCATAATGATATCGATCCGGCCGAGTGCACCAATGACGGGTAACTTAATAGGGAGGTAAGCTACCTCCCTAGTAGTTATGCTCTAACTGTAGCATAACTTACTAACGATTTAATTCTTAGAGCATAACTGGCGAATAACACCAGAATAGCAACTAGCGAGGTAAATATCCACATTAATTAGCATCGTCCCCTTACAAAATTAATCATGTTAATTGGCGCATATGCCAAGTGTTAACCTATAGTTTAATGTAAAATTCTGACGTGATTAGTCCTCCGTAATATTAAAAGCGTGTCGTCACTCGCTAGGTCATAGGTGAGTGTAAATCAAGAATCACGTGGAGTCGGCCTGCGATCCGGAAAAAAATGATGCCATTTTATGGCCAAATATTTCGAAGTTTGTTTACCGCTTTTTCAAAAATAAGGACTATCATGACATTACAAACATATTTTGGGCGAGGGGCACATACCAAAAATCATTGCACCAAAAAGCACAATTTTAATGACAAACACAAGCATCCGATGGAAGCAATTATATACAGTTATAACACATCTCTTAACACAAATACTTCCGTGGCGTGGATACCTTGTCCTTCGCTTGTTAACCGCAGAACCCCGGTTCGATCCCCAGACCATTAATAAAAACAATAATAAGTTTATTTATTTAGTCATTATTTAAGATCCTTGGACAATTAGTACATTTTGGTTAAAATATGATCCAAAGTCGGTGCGATTAGTGTTTGAATGGGCGAAAGGAGTTGTGATCTAAATTTTGACTTCAAAAATCACCAAATTGCATGAATGGATTTTCAAAAATACAAAATCTTTCAGCTTATGAGGGGTCACATTCCACTTCAAATAGACACCACCTGGGCATGCAAGCGCAATTGGTCCTTCAGCATCAGCGAATCATCCCCTCCAATGTTCACAACAAATTTACGCTACTGCTAGAATCGACTGACTTGTGGCATAAAACGTTATGCCCCAACTTACTCTTGGGTCCGGTCAGGTATAACATTTAGCGTAAATTACCCGCCAGTATAGCCTATAGTAGTAGTAGCTTACCCCGCTGGCGCTCTCAAAATTTTGGGTTACGCCTCAGTTAGCGAGGTAGCGCTATTCTTCAGCTACCCGTCATTGGTGCACTCGGCCGAGTGTTCTACGAAGACTTATAGGGGCCCAAAACATATCTCCTGAATGATCAAGGAGCCATAAATAAACCATAAGCAGTCCTGTGTGATATTTAACATAATATTCAATATACGGTATTACAATTGCATATGACCAAATAATAGGAAAAGGGTAATAATGGTCTTTCATCTAATAAAATCCTTTTATAGTAGATTAAAAAATAATGATCTTGATAAACCTACGTTACAAGCGCCTAAACAGTGCCATCATGAGTTTCCTCGATAGAACTGTGCACTGATAAATATCGGTGACAACGACACTATTCGGGCTTCATTATGACTCTCAGGTAGGAGTCATTCTCATATTTTCTCTCATTTATTTGACTATCTGGAAGAGCAAAGGGCTATCAATGAATCTCAAGGTACGCTTCCTGAAAGCAGCCATCTTCTCCATCGCTCGCTCCATCGCCACATATGGAAGTGAGTCATGGGCAATGAAAAAGAATTACAGAAAACGAGTTGATGCATTTGAGATGTGGTGCTATACCGTATGCGACTTCTACGAGTTTCATGGAGGGAGAAGAGAAGCAATAACTGGTATTTGAAAAGGTTAGAACAAAGCTCACACTAGGGAAGGATATCAACAGCAGAAAGCTGCGCTACTTTGGTCATATTACCAGGAGAGAACAGTGTTGAGAAATTAATTCTGCCAGGTGCAGTAGAAGGTAGTCGTGGCAGAGGACGCCCTATATCATCATGGACTGATGACATTAAAAAGATCACTGGTTTAAGTACAATATAGAAGCACCACGACATGCATCAAACAGAACCAAATGGCGAGCTCTTGTGAAGGCCACAGAGCAGCACCGCCTGGTGCCATCTGACATAGAGAGAGAGAGAGTTGACTATTTTTTTCTTATACTGACACCCACGTGAGTGTCAGTCTCTTTGTATTCATAGAGGTAACACAATGTCGTTCCAGGAGGTTGAAATACCCCCTATTTAACGGCGTTTCAAGGACATTGACCATTTTTCGTGCAAAAACGAGGATGTTTTGCCTGAAAAACACCTCTTATTTTACCATTTCAAGAACACTGTCTAAATAGTCCCCATTATATGCGCAAAATCGAGGACATATTTGGTTCAAAATACCCCCTTTTACAATAATGCACAATACCCCCTTTTACAATCATGCACAGAGGCGTGTATTTTAACTTCCAACCGTGGACGCACAACACATTCAAACCAGCTAACCGTGGACGTCTCGCCAATTGGGGACCGTCCGCAGTTCCAAACTATGGTGCAATGACCTGCAATATACCCAAAAATGCATTTAAAAGCATATTTAAAAGGGTCCTCAGTCACAGGTACCAACACCGTTCACGGTTGTGTTTGTGTAACTTATACACCGTTATGTCGATTAAAATGTAATACACACCGTCCTCGGTTGGATAGTTCTAAACTACGTCCACTTTTGGAGGCGATTTCACGTAGGGGTGTGAAGACATGGGGGTCTTACAAATAATAATAGGCGTACCGTTTTTTTCTTTTCTTTTTAGCGGACATACGGTATAGCTTCAAAACACCCCTAATTTGGGGAAATCGCGGACATGATGAAAACTCTCCCGTTTTCCTCGATTTTGGGAACAATCATGCGTACTCAAAGTCAATGTCGAATGTCGACTGAACTATGAAACCATCGGGTGTCAGACCGATTTCTTAAAGCTATTGATAGAAAGCAACTTGGGCGTCAAGTGTACTCTTCAGGAGTGTCACGGTATCCCGATATTGAAAGATTTAAATACAGATGTATTGAGTTTTGACAACCAAGCACTACATTTTACGATGACGTTCCTGATGTTGCGGATTCACGCACGCACAGTCATCATTCACTGCCATTATTTGCATCATCTATAAAGGCCCTGTCACACTATTGCGTATAGAGCGAACGTGTGCCCGACATTTTGGAAATTTGGGTGTATGTTCGTGTATACGTTGTCATTCGTTTGTGATATATTTGGCACGTTGTATTCGTTAGCGGTTCGATAGGGGTTCGCAGAGGTACGCTGGGGTTTATGAACATTTTTGAGCATGTTCCAAATTTTGAGCGAATACGCTATATGTTTACGTTGAGCATTCGTTTCGTGAACGTTTCGCACGTTGGGTGTTGCTGGGTTTGTTATTCGTCAGCTGTTCGGCCATTATACGGAGTACTAATAGGAGTAGGAATAGCTCCCTATGCATGACACATACCATGACACATACCATGCATACGGTGTATAGGGACCACCAGACCACCGGGGAGGGGTCATAATATTTGCTTTTCCCGTCCGCGCATCCCTTCGGTGGACATTATGAACATTCCCGTTGTATAAAATAATTACCTTAATTCAAACACATTTTCCATCTACTTTGTGTGTTATTTTTATGAAATGTGACTTCACGGGTTAGTGCAGTGGCATCCGGGAGTGGGTAGAGTATCTATACCTTGCCTAAAAATTTAAAATTAAATTTAAAAGAAATTCTGTCCCAGACTTGATTTAGAACTTAACACCATGTAAAATAAGGGCGGCCTTATAGTCTGCGAAATTGGGATTTTTTAATCCTCTCTTTTAGGATCCGATTTTTTTCAGACTTCCCCGCCCCATTTAACCATCTACCTCCAACCTAACCTACCCCAAATACACCTTAATTCAATGGACTGTTAAGGATTCTACAACCTCATGTGACGAACGACGAACTATTTCAGATGGGAAGTATTTCATAGGTATTCATCATCATCATCGATCTATACTGTGCAGAAACCTCTTGTTGAGTATATACTCGCACAACGTATCCCTGGAACCTTGGAATACAAATATTAGTGTACAGATACAGACCAGAATGATCCCCTAATAGTACTATTTACGAAGGAGCCTGTGACCTTTTAACGTGATCGGTGATAGATCTTCCGATACACGGGACCAACATTTCAACGTGACTTCCGAACTACGGTGCGCTATGAGCATGCGGGTATAGGCACGGTTTGAAAGAGGCACGGGGACGAGGCTGTGTTGGTATATCGTATTGAACTCGCGCTCAAACGATCATCAGCAGTATACGGTACGGTACACAGCAGTATACGACGAGCGCTCCTAACTGCGCCATCTCGCCCTTATTGCCCTCGCTCTCGCTGCGCCGCCCGCCCTTATTGCCCAGCACTTAAGAAGAACGGGCGACGAGCTGTGTTTATTTCGCCGTCCGGCATATTACGCAATTTACCTTTATCTTGAAATGCATATTCTAGACAAACTGTGATACATTTCAACCCGTTTGGACCCATTTTTACCCATTTAGACCTATTTTGGACCCGTTTGGACCCATTTGGACCCATTACCAAAATGTACACCCATACAACATTTTAAACATGTTTAAAATTTTGAGCGTGTGACATGCGTTGTGATCAATAAATATGAAACGAACGATCGAATGACAAACTTATACACGAACGTACACCCACATTTCCAAAACGTCGGGCACACGTTAGCTCTATACGCAAAAGTGTGACAGCGTAGGTAATCACTGTCAATTGCGGACCTTAGTTTGAATACACACCATCCAACCGTGGACATACCTGTAACCGAGGATGGACCTCGGTTTCCTGATATGTCCAAAATGATGCAAACAGTGTAAAAACGCTATCCAAATGAGGTCCTCGCATGGGATACCCCTGACATACCTCTTTGTTGGATAGTGGACTGACTGGTTGGCGGTGTGATACACATTTATTTTATTTTTAATCGCCATTTTGTCCTCGGTTTGCCGGTATGTATCCAGTTCGGTGTGTCCTCGTTTGGATGTACCCCGGGGATGTACCACGTCAAGGTCCTCGTTTTTCGGTGATTCTCTGTAGGGGTGTGTGACAGTGTGGGAGACGTTGCGGGAGCTGGAGACGTTGACGAGGAGAGTGATATGTTTGCTTGATGATATTATATTGAATTCACCCGTCTACACATGTATGCCATTTTACTGCATACGAACCATTTTAATCCTTGGTCGTACTATAATTTCAATGGCATATTTGGTTTTCTCATGCAATTTCCCTTCAGAAAATGTATACTTTTACTACCTCAGGGGGTATACAAGCAAATATAAATGTGTAAAGTTAAAATCATGAAAGGAGGCGAGCTTAAAACACATGACCATATGGGCACAATTGTGGAATGGGTCCTTAGGAGATCACGACTCCACAAGGGTTTCAAAAATAATCGACACCCCAAAGTGTCACAATTACACCCCGAAGTAGGTGTAAATGAATGAGTCCTTAGATTGGTGTCAACAATGGACATCATCCCAAAGGGGGTGCTGCTGTGACACCTTTGAGGTGTTGCCTGATTACCTACTTTTAAGCTTATCCTGGTGTTATTTTGACACCGATATTTGTCTTTCGGTTCGGCACATTTTTTAGCACATGTGCAATCACGATTCACTTCCCTTCGGACAACGTCTGACAAAGTCACGTTTCACTATGTTCATTTTTTAATGTCATACCAAAAAGCGGAGGGATTTAGTGTTGTACAGCATCGAAAGACAACATAAATGACAGGATGCGGTTAAAAGGTCGGGTTCGTGATACACGTTTATATAACTTATTGTTTTCGGGTGCCCGTACACGACAAAAAGGAATCATCTTTAATGCAGGATTTAAGATTGAATACAGAAACATATGTCATGACCAAGTCCAAGGTTAGATGATCTCATCAAATCTTGTCACGTAGGCCAGTACACGAACTCGGAGCAGACGACGGAAGTCATTCTTCACGTCTGCTTCTATAGGGGGATCAGGTGGAGAAGTACCGTCTGCTTTACATAAACAAGTCAAACATCCCGTATCTCAACTACTTAAAACGGCTACATCGAGAAAGTGTAATTGCTAAAAGAGGAAGTATTAAACAAATGTTAAGTCTTGGGATTATCCAAATCTTTAGATGTTATTTTTCATTTAAAAACCAGTTTCAAAATGACTACCTTCCACACAACATCGTGGATGAAACGATCGAGAGGTTGATAGTTTTGTAATATCATCAGGATTTCATACCGAAGCAGTGATACGATATTTCACTGTTGCACTATACCACAAGGACTAGTCTACCAGGTATTTTCGTTCACACGTAACATGGTAAGTTACATAATTTCTGTCATGCCTTTATTTTACATCGACACAATCAAATTTGAAGTAATCTTGGTTCTAATATATTATTAAGTTGGTTCAATCCACAGTTCTACTTCGCATTACTCTTTTGTATGAATACAGTGTACTTTGGACCGCACCGCATAACTAGTACTTATGACTTTACTTGCTATATATGAATAAATGACTTTTACGATAGGCACCGAAGTAGGCTAACATACACCTAGCAACAAAAGTCCCTGACCAGGTGCTTTGAGGTTGACTAATTCAAAATAGATAATCTGTACCAAAAATCTGAGATATACATTAAATGAGCAAATTTCTTCTCCGGAGTTTGATACCTCATTCAACAAAATCGAATGGATACTTTTTAAGTTATGGCGGTTTCAATGACTGCGCATAACAACAGAAAAGTTGCACTAGGTATATAGGAAATCATTGATGTGTGTGTGTGATTGCGCACTGAAAATGTGTGTGTAAAGATAGCAAAGACTTTCACTCTTCACAGCTAGTCACACCCTTTGTCCCGCAAATTGCAGTTATCACTCCAGACCCATTCATCCAGATACCTAGGTGGCTCGTTCAATTCAGATAGCACAGAGTTATGACATGCAGTAATCACACACAAATCAATGATTTCCTATACCTAGTGCAACTTTTCTGTTGTCATGAGCGGTCATTGAAATCGCCATAACTTTAAAAGTGTCCATTCGATTTTGTTGAATGAGGTATCAAACTGCGGAGAAGAAATTTACTCATTTAATGTATATCTCAGATTTTGGTACCGATTATCTATTTTGAATTAGCCAACCTCAAAGCACCTGGTCAGGGACTTTTGTTGCTAGGTGTATTGCATCAACATAAACAGTATTGTTTTATACTCATATCATCGTAATTATATGTTGTAATTTTAGTGTATTATGTTGCATCTGCTCGTTTACTTGCAGTTGCATTACTCTTGCGTCTTCTAGCCACCTGCTGGCAGTTGGGTTTTAATCTTTAGCTGTCTTAAATTGTTTATGTTTTACATAGTTTTAAAATTGGTCTTTAGTAGTTTGATAGTTTGTACAGCGCATAGATACCACTTGTTTAATGCGCTTTATAAATGATTATTATTATTATACGTATAAGCACCCATCATGAAATTGAACGGAGACCAACGTAATTATCAACAATATAAAATGGAAATATTTGCATTGGTTTCAGTTAGGTTTCTTGTGTGCATGTATGTCTGGTGATGCAACGTTTAGTTTAGGCGCTTATCGTAAAAGTCTTACGTAAAAGTCACTTGTACGAATAGCCATACGTACTAGTTTTGCCGCGTTGCCTTTAAACTTTAGGTCACATGCATGCACCAATTACGCGGTAGAATTCACTTTTGAAGTGTAACGTGTAAACCGATTATCACTAGAGAAACTGGATTACGCTTTCGAGTCTTGAACACCGATCGAAATGATCGCCACATAAAGTCAATGGGATGTGCTAGCATTCATTAATGTGCGTGATCCAGTTACCAAGGAGTGAATACAGTGCCTAGTTTTCAGATGATACATTTTATTCCGTCAAAGACTGTCTGTGACCTCGGTCATGTTAGTGCTTAGTGCTCAACTATTATAGCGACTCAGTTCGAAGCTATAATACTGGAAGCCCTCTGAAGTCCAAGAATTTTAGCATAATATTGCCCAAAACCTAGAAATAGCTGGTAACAAGCTGATTTTTGCAGAGTATGTCCACAGAATTGTGTAGAATCACTACTTAAAAGTCCGCAAGAATCCCGTGTATGTTAAAACTTTTAGAGCCAAAAATCCAAAATGGCCGCCATAGGGGGTCAAAAAAATTCTAATGGTTTCAATTAAGCTGACAAGCATATCAAATTGTTCGTCTGCGCACAAGGATTCTAAAACGTATAGTTTGCCCCACCTCTGATGTTTAGTTACTGAGATATTGAGCACAATGTGAAAAGTCGTTGACCTTTGCATGCATTTGTGGTCAAAATTTGAACTTGCTCCGATTTTAACAAACGATATCTCAAATTGTTCGTCTGATCACAAGGATACCCGAAATAGTAATTTTTACCGTCTAAAATATTTGATGTGTCTTATACAGGAGTAAAATGTCAAGTTTCATATAGGCATATGTAACTTGACCTTTTGACCCCTGTATATGGCACAAAAAATACCCCGGAGGATAAAAACTACCATTTCTGGGACCAGACGAATAATTTGAGATATCATTTGTCAAATCGGAGCAAGTTGACATTTTGACCCCAAATAAATGCAAAGGTCAATGACCTTTTCACATTTTGTAGGTACAGCCTCCGTAAAACTGCCGTAACTTCTTCATTATTCATTTAATCTATATAAAAGTATACATTTTTGTGCAGAAAAGGGTTCAATGAATCCAACCATGATCATGAAATTGACCATTTTGGAGAAAATTATAAAAAAAACACGTTTTTTGACCCATTTTAGGTTAATAACTCAAAATATATTTTGTCAAATTTTGTCATACTAGTTTTATTATATTCCCCATACAATTCCTTGGAATCGTTTTTTTGTTGTTGAAAATCTTTTCTTATTTTTTGAATTATTGACCAAAAATGCCAAAAGTGCCACATTTTTTGGCACTTTTTGGCCGATAATTCAAAAAACAATAAAGATTTTCAACAACAACAAAAAACTATTCCTAGGTAATTGTATTAGGAATATAATAAAACTACTATGACAAATTGTGACAAAATACATTTTGAGTTATCTTTGCAGAACCTAAAATGGGTCAAAAACGTGTTTTTTATAATTTTCTCCAAAATGGTCAATTTCATGATCATGGTTGGATTCATTCAACCCTTTTCTGCAAAAAAATGTATACTTTTATATAGATTAAATGAATAATGAAGAAGTTCGGCAGTTTACGGAGGCTATACCTGAAGGTGCACAGCCCCTTAATATCGAGGTTTTTTACCCTGTATGGCGGCCGTTTCGGATTTTTGGCTCTAAATTGTTTAGCACACACGGGATTCTTGGGGACTTTTAATATGTGATTTTACACATTTGTATGGACCTACCCTGCAAAAATCAGCTTGTTACCAGCTATTTATGGGTTAAAACCTAATGTTCTTGGACGTACAGGTATTAACAGACCCCGAATGAAGCTCTTAATTTTAACGATAAGGTTTGCATTTTTCAACGTGTTTATGGTGATGCGTCTGAAACGCCTGAATTCACGGGGAACGGCTTTACGCGACTCTCCGCGGCGCACTGAACATTCACTGTATACTTCTTCTTCCTGTAGTATACCTTGAGTACACTATTTCCATGTAGCATTTGATCTAAGACATTTTGAAAATGGCGAGTCAACAGAAATTGGACATTTTGGCAATTTTTTCACAAATTCACAAACAAAATACTTTTTCATTCTTTAAACAATAATGTAACTCGACGAGAAGTGAATGGTGTGCTGTTGCCATGGCAAAACACACTATTTTAATGAACTCCAAGTACATCACAAATAAGTAAAATTGAAGTAACATGTGAACATAAATGGCGGTAATTGCCATGGTAAACTGGACTACCGGTAAATTTTACACCGGTATTGAAATTGAAATAGTTATATTTGTATCTGTATATATTCTCCTCATCCACATATCCATACTATTTTTTAATGATGATAACATGTCATTTATGGCTAATTTAGTGAAAATTGATTACATCGATCAAAGTTGTCATTAACTTTATTGTTCTTAACTCTCAGTCCAACAATATGATATACTTGTTATTGTCGATAATCGGGACTAAAAAGTTGCGCCGATGAAAATACAACAATTTAAGACCATACGAAAAAAGCCACTTGTCATAAAGTACCCAAAGTTGCTCAAATACGGAGAAAAGTGCAAGTTATCGAAAGTTGCCAAACTAAACGTAGCCAATGCATGTTTGCGCAACTATAGGCTTATTTTCAACGTGCCACTTATCCACACTCAAATATGCAAATTGCCATTGTTGTTTGTTTTCTTTTATAGGTAACATCTGCTTTATTCTCCACTATTCTGCTAGCCGCGTTAACTAATCAGTGTATTTCACAATCCTCAAACCTCGACATACCCGGGCCGCATTCATGTACGCAGCCATTGCCCAACATACCTCTAACGATACCGCAGAATGAATATTTCGACGACCAACGTGGCCATTATGACGTTCTGCCATTTTTACGTCTTCAACAATCACCCGTAGACACTTTCGACGGCCCATCCGATGTATCCTCACCGTTACTAGGAGGGGGCGCTAACTTACCGTGTAGATGGCGAATGGTGGCGTACAACCGTGAATCAAATCGAATACCGGCAGTGATTCCACGAGCTCTGTGTGTATCAACGGATCCACCTAATGGCGTCTCGGGGTCCTGTGTTCCAGTCTCGATTCGTGTGTTTGTTTTACGACAACGGGGATGCATACGCGGTATGCAGCGGTTCTATCCCGATTGGGAGGATGTCGAAGTCGCCTGTGTCCTTGTACGATAACAACTATAAAATATGATGCAATGTATAAAAATTAAACATATTATTGATAACAGAAAAGAAAAATTAAGAAAAAGATAAAACAAATAATCATCGATATAATGCATTATGAGCAGTATTTATTTAACATCACTGTAAACCTGGCGAAACTACGTTGCATGGTCTACATAATACATGTATAATAATGATAAAAAGAAATGTGCTTTCAGTTCTGTACCTCTAGCCTACTAGATATGCCAAATTGTAGGTAAATATCACGTGCAAGAATAAAAATGCTATCGCTCAGCGTTCGAGCGTTGTGGAGTTGTGGAGTCAATTCTGATAGTCCAATACAGTATACAAATATTGAATGCCGGAGAGTGTGATAGTATACAAATATTGAATGCCTGAGCGTGTAATAGTAAAAACTATATCACAAGGTCAAATTTGGATTTTTCCATTGCACGAGGCGAAGCCGAGTGTAATGGAATAATCCAAATTGGACCGAGTGATATAGTATTACTATTGGACAAACAAAAGGCATTCAATATTTGTTTTATATCATGATATCATATCATTCTTATCCAGCCATAATGATAGTAAAAACTATCACATGGTTGAAATTAGGCCTATCATGATATAATAAAAACTATATCACGAGGTCAAATTTGGATTTTTCCATTACACGAGGCGCAGCCGAGTGTGATGGAACAATCAAAATTGGACAGAGTGATATAGTTTTACTATTGCACGAGCAAAAGGCATTCAATATTTGTTTTATATAATGATATCACAAATTTAATACCTAGCCATAATGATAGTAAAAACTATCACATGGCTGAAATCAGGCCTATCATTATATAATAGTAACTGTAATTAAAGTGCCTATTATATTACAGTTTTACTGTGCCTGTGTTATAACACGGTAACACGTGTTACGGTATATTACAGTTGTTACTGTACCTGGTGTGTTATAACACTTCCGCCGCACTTGCACGGAATAAATCGCAATAACACTAACGAAAATAGTTTAAGAATGTTGGATATCCGATATTTATTGTTTAAGATTGTTGGATATCCAATATTTATAGTTTAAGATTGTTGGATATCCAATATTTATAGTTTAAGATTGTTGGATATCCAATACTTATAGGTTATGATTGTGCCATCCTTGTTTTTACCTCCCCGACCACCAACCCCCTGAGTGTTTTGGCATATAATTATGTATCAATATCATTTCAAAGGTGTCAAATATAAAATACGTATACTGTCATTGTCAGTGTTATTGCGATTTATTCCGTTGAGGGCGCTAACACCCTGTAACACAGGGACAGTAACAACTGTAATATACCGTAACACATGTTACCGTGTTATAACACAGGCACAGTAAAACTGTAATATAATACGCACTTTAATTACAGTTATTACTGTATTGGACTATCAGAATTGGGTGGAGAGTCGACCATACTCAGCCCTTTTAAGTAGTGCGAAATTCACTCTTTACTCTATGTCACTTTGGCAATGACAGGCGCAACAATTTCGCTCGCACGCATATTAACCCGCGTGTGAGTACGCCAGGGCAATTATATACGACAGTCAATCAGTGATAGGGCAACGTCACTGGCTAGAGGAGGTGCAATAGAAATGACCGTCCTTGCTCGGCTGCCCAAAGCTCAGTAAGTTTTAGTTAGACAAACACGATCCTATCAGTACTTTTAGTCAGCATCGACGTATCAGTAGGTCGAAACACCCGCTGAAATTGGCAACTCCTTCATTGCATGAGTAGTAGAAAAGTATTCGAGTAGGCATACTGTCACATACGTAAGGTATCTTAAATATAGGCTAGTTGTAACATTTAATTTAGACTTGCGGTGACGTAAAATTTGACATCAACTGTCGCATAAATACGTATGAAAATTTAGCTGAGACCAATGCAACTGTTGCCTCGACTGTGATCAATGTGATCAGCTTTCATGATTATTTGTACGCTGAAGTAATGTAAAATAGCTTTAGCGTACAAGTCTAGAGTAAAAGTCCCTTTTACTCTGAAACCTAGCGTATTGCTTTCACACCTCAGCCTTAATAGGTATCATTGAAATGTATGTTTTAGATTGTTGAATTTTGCAAAGCAATTAATTTCGGTATTGCATATGCTATATGGAATAAGCCCGGGAATAAGATAGCTTAACATGCTTAAAGCCGTTTAACGACAACAGAAATGTTTATATATTATTCAAACTAATTTGACCTACATATATTCACATTCCATATACTTGCCAGTACTTTAATTAAGAGTTTCGAAAATTTGTAGTCTAGAATAGAAATATATAGCTGTTATATTTTGACAATAAATAAATAACTCGCATAAGGGATGATGACAAAAGTGTCTTTTGTTTTAATTTATGTTGCCAATGTTATATTTACTACTCTGCTCATCTTCCTCTGTATAGTAACATGAGAGTGTAATCCAGTGACCGACGCAGCATTTACTCGTGAGTGCCGGTGCTAGTTGATTTGGTTGCGAGGGTTTATTCGCCGCGACAGTACGGTATAAAGTAACGTGATAATAAGCTGCAATCACAGTAATATCCGCTTACGTCACTGCTAAAGGCCCTGTCACATATTAAGGCCCTGTCACACCATGGCGTGTCGCCTGAACGTATGCCAACATATGCGAAATATCGAAAAATACGTTGGTGTACGTTGGTATACGCTGATAAAAGTTAGGGGTAAGTTGTGGATACGTCGTTTACGTTAAGAGCACGCTGTGATACGCTGTGAAAATTTGGAACACGTCGAGCCCGCGAAAAATGATTGAGCATGTTCAAAATTTCTCGACGTACTTAGCGTGTGCTTAATACGAAGGGGTGGTCCCACACCAATGGAGGTCGGCAATTGTTGTTCCCATTCCTAAACAATTTCCCCCCTCCATTGATAAAATGAGACCAATATCACTGACAGATATATTTGCCAAAATTGCTGAAGGGTTTATTGCTAAATGGGTGGTGCAAGATATTCAAGACTCTAACATCAATCAGTTTGGTAACATTCAAGGTGTTTCAACTGCGCACTATCTTTTGAATCTTACTCATTTCTTGTTCCAGGGTGCTGACAAGCCAAAACATATAGGAACACTAGTCCTCACGGATTTTGTGAAGGCATTTGATCTAGTAAATCATTCTATTGCTATTCAGAAGTTAATTGCCTTGGGGGTCCGGGGGACTATTGTTCCATGGATATGTAGTTTTCTCAATGATCGTCGCCAATGCGTGCGCTATAACCAAACCGTGTCCAATTATTTGCCCCTATGTGCTGGTGTTCCTCAAGGAACTAAACTTGGACCCATAACCTTTCAGGCAGTTATCAATGATGCGGCGGAGAGTTGTTATTCCCACTATTGGAAATATGTGGACGATCTTACCTTCGCCGAAAATCGTTCCTCTAGTGAGAGTAGCAACTTGCAAGCTGATCTTGATGGCTTTCTGGATCAACTCAAACTCAACCCTGCCAAATGCCAAGCCATGCAGATGTGTTTTCACGCTGACATACGTTAGACATACGTTGACATACGCTGACATACGTTAGAGGTACGTTACTCGTAAGTTATATATTTATCCTTCTAGATATTTTAATAGTTATCATCTAGGCTGCGTTCACTTGAACTGGCAACACTTGTCCCGACGTGTACGAAACTCAATTTCTGAATCGGGATTATAAGTCACGTGTTCGTTGATACGCTAGAGGATACGTCGAACACGGCAGTCATACGCTACGAATACGTCAAACATACGTTGGTCATACGCTCACATACGCTGTCATAAGTTTGTTATAAGTTAGTGACACGCTATCAATACGTTAGTCATTCGCTATGTATACGTTCAATACGCTATGGATACGCTATGGATACGTCCATTCCATCACCGATGTCGACTTTTCCTACGCAATTCGTTGGGAAGTTGGACGTTCTTGGACTCTGACAATTTTCGAGGTATTTTTTGAATACGTCGGCATACGTTCAGGCCACGTTCAGGCCATACGCTATGGTGTGACAGGGCCTTTAGGGGTTCGCAGAGGTGCGCTGGTGTTAAGGTGGTTTTTTTTGAGCGTGTTCAAAATGTTGAGCGGGTGACAACGTAATGATCAATACACTATACAGGGTGACCCAAAAAAATGTTAACACACCGGGCACATAAAATATCTTAAAAGGACATGAACACACGGGTCTAATCTTGATGTATTATGAAAGCTGAGTAAATAAGCTTTCATTTGCATTTTATTGCGTTCCAATTGGTTATTTAGAACGGGAGATATGCTTCAGCAAACATGAGGAAGCAAAATCGGCTTGGTCCAATCCTCTCAGTATGAAAGTAAAGCTTTTAAAATGCACGAAGCAAGAAGCAACATGATTAAGTCACACACACACATCAGTTAATCTCTTCTTTGTTCTTTTTAACGCATTCTTTCGATTCTTTTCAAGCTTAAATTGATTTATAGTTAATTTCAGTGCAATACTAGTTTTATTTCAGTGCAATATTAGTTAATGTATTTAATTGGATGGACCATTTCAACAAAGAACATGAAATTTTTCAATTTCAATTTTAAAGACTGCTTTACTGACAGCTACCCATTGCATGGAAAAAGAGTATAGAACTTGAACTCATGACAAAATACCTATATAATTTATATAGAATATATTTATTTATGTCTTTTAAGCTTGAAAAGAATCGAAAGAACGCGTTGAAAAGAACAAAGAAGATATTAACTGATGTGTGTGTGTGTGACTTAATCATGTTGCTTCTTGCTTCGTGCATTTCAAGCTTTACTTTCATACTGAGAGGATTGGACCAAGCCGATTTTGCTTCCTCATGTTTGCTGAAGCATATCTCCCGTTCTAAATAACCAATTGGAACGCAATAAAATGCAAATGAAAGCTTATTTACTCAGCTTTCATAATACATCAAGAGTAGACCCGTGTGTTCCTGTCCTTTTAAAATATCTTTTGTGCCCGGAGTGTTAACATTTTTTTGGGTCACCCTGTATATAGGCCTATGTTGAGCATTCGCTGCGCAAGCGTTTCTCATGTTGGGTGTTTGTTGCTTAAGGCCCTGTCAAGGCCCTGTCACACCATAGCGTATGGCCTGAACGTGGCCTGAACGTATGCCGACGTATTCAAAAAATAGCTCGAAAATTGTCAGAGTCCAAGAACGTCCCAGAACGTCCAACTTCCCAACGAATAGCGTAGGAAAAATCGACATCGGTGATGGAATGGACGTATCCATAGCGTATTGAACGTTTACGTAGCGTATGACTAACGTATTGATAGCGTATCACTAACTTATAAAAAACTTATGACAGCGTATCACAGCGTATGCGAGCGTATGACCAACGTATGCTTAACGTATTCGTAGCGTATGTCTGCCGTGTTCGACGTATTCTCAGCGTATCCACGGCGTACAACGAACACGTGACTTATGCCGCTGCAGAAATTGAGTTTCGTACACGGCGGGACAAGTGTTGCCAGTTCAAGTAGACGCAGCCTAGATGATAACTATTAAAATATCTAGAAGGATAAATCTATAGGTCCAACCTATAACTTACGAGTAACGTATACCTCTAACGTATGTCAGCGTTTGTCAACGTATGTCTAACGTATGTCAGCGTATGTAAACGTATGTCTAACGTACCACGAACCTATCGGGAACTTATGCAGAACGTATTAAAGGGAAGCGGTCATAGTGAGGATTCTAACGAAAATTGAACAGCACGCGGCGACTATTAAGTTGAATCTAAACAAGTTGGACATTGGTGCAGTCTGTAATTGTTCTACGTATGTTTACATGCAAGCGGTATTGTGTGCGACTCTACAACAATCTCTTAACCCAATGTGAACGGCGCACTCAATCAACCATCCGGCCTTCATTTGATTGAACGCATTTTCTATCGTGTGATATAAGTGATGTATTTAATAGCTATTAGCTAAGGTTTAGCTGGACCATGGCTGGACCAACAATCGCCGTCAGCGGTTCTTTTCCTCACCATGACCGCTTTCCTTTAAGCACACGTTGAGTACGTCGAGAAATTTTGAACATGCTCAATAATGTTTCGCGGGCTCGACGTGTTCCAAATTTTCACAGCGTATTACAGCGTGCTCTTAACGTAAACGACGTATCCCCAACTTACCCCTAACTTATATCAGTGTACACCAACGTACACCAACGCATTTTTCGATATTTCGCATACGTTGGCATACGTTATTGCGATACGCCATGGTGTGACAGGGCCTTTATTCGTCAGCTGTTCGGCCATTACGGTGCTTATATTATCATGATTATAAGAAGAAACCTACACCAACGTGCTCAACGTTCACACAGCGAATGCTCAACTTATACATACCGTATATATTACTTGTCACCTCAAAATGTTGAACATGCTCAAACAAATTACTACCCCAGCACACCACTGCGAACCACGCAGCGATTACAACGTATACCAAAAATATCACGAATGAATGACAACTTACACGAAAGTACACCCACATTTCCAAAACGTCGGGCACACGTTAGCTCTATTCGCTAATTTATGACAGGGCCTTAAACATGTTAAAATAAAACTACACGTGAAAATAGGGGTTTGCAGGGTTCACCTGGTGTTTTCCATTTATATAATTGATATACCTCAATGTTCACAAATATTCAAGGTAAAATGCGTACATATGCAACGGCTACAATCACAACCGAATACGGGAAAATAGAAGGTAATGATAAGGAACAAAGCAAAAAACAACAGCATACACTGGAATAGTTTTAGGATGAAATACAATTTAAACGATTCAACGGTGACGAATTTTTTAACCTTTTTTGAAGCATATCATCGAAATATATTTTAAAATCAATCGAAATTCATGGCAATCCATGTCCACCACCATCTGATATTGCGTAGAAACCGTATACACCGCCACAACCGTCCAACATACATGTCACGATGCAGCAGAGTTAATATTTCGAAGACCAACGTGGCCATTATGACGTATTACAATTTGTACGTCTTCAGCAATCACCCGTAGATACATTTGACGGCCCATCCGACATACTGCAGTTATTGTCCGTTTTCCGTATGCACCTCACACAGACCCGTGTAATTGGACCGTGACCTTTGCCTCACGCTCCGTGTTGAAGGAATACACTATCAACTAGTTATGGACCCTGTGTGAAAAGTATAAGTTCAAAACACTTATATCATGGATCATCTTCTGCAGAATTTACTACTCTTTAACCTATCTTTTTTAGCTTGAAAAATAATAATGATAGCTATATGGACCGGGGGTATTTTCATGACAGTGTCGGTTGAAGCGCCGTTCTTTCTCCCGCCGTGTTATATCAATTACCAATTTCTGCAAACTTCAGCCTGTTTGTGCACTGTGTTTTTAGAAGAGCGCCACACACGAACCAATTAAGCTAGGAACCTGTTTCATTCAGTCACCGACGGGTAATTTCCCCTTCTAACGTGTCACCAAAATGCAATCCTATTGGATCCCGGGAACTATGTGGACCGCCCCGTTGAATGACTGACAGTTTTCTTGCTCTATCAAGCTTAGAATACCTTGTAAGCACGGTTTAACACGTTTCCTGTTGCTGGGCAGTGCTAAGATGATTATTGATTATTGATTTTGATATTGTATTTTTATCAAAGCTTTGTTGATCATCTTAAGTTAAGTACTGGTAGTTTTCTCTATACTTGAGTTTATCTACACTAAGCCAGTTTATAGCTCCAAAGGTCGAAACAATTTTGCCCATGGAGATAACTGCAACATGATGTAATCTCACCGTTACTATTTTTTATAATGTACATGTTATATAGAAATGTCTTAGCAATCTTTTGTTTTTAAATTAACAGAAAATTGGTGCATAGTAGATTAAAACAACCCACAATGTTGGCACATCTTTTACAGAACGTTGAACTAAAATGTTACCAACTTACATGTATCATCCTTTCTATCCTACAGATCCATCGACATAAGTGCCCCGGTGTCGAATTATTTCATGTATTTGTATTTTTCACTTTATATAAAGCGCTTTGAGAACTTTATTGGGACGCTTTATAAGTATTTTATGTTTATTATTATCTCTAATTGAGAATACAAAAATGCAAATTATGAGCGAATACCTTTATAAGTAATTGAAATAGTGTCTGTTGAGTTTCTGTTGTTGTTATGTGGCTGTTGTTAGACAGAATCTATATGTTGAATGAGAAAACTGTGAATATGTAGGATTACAAACAAATCTATGAGCACTGTTGACAATACGATTATTCGATGAAAACTACCAGATTGTTTTGGTTAAAGTATATTTCCTTGTTTAGCAAGCATTGTGTTAAACATGTTAAAACAAGTTTTACAGATGTTTTTCTTTTGTTATTTTCATACAAAGATTCTTTCATAAAATACATTGCTCTGACGAGCACGATAATTTACCGGGTGGTTCAAAAAAAAAGTTGACCCAAGTTTAAAGGGACACTAAGATCTCCTTCATGGAGGGAGCCTCCAATATTTTCAGAAGTTGGGTTTTTCACATAAACGTAATGCTTATTATACGTACTAACTTACCACCCAAAATTATAGAGCTTAATTTGCAGTATTTCATGTGAAATTCATGGATTTGCTAGCATTTGGGTTTCTATATGTGATCACATCGATACTATATTCATCTAAAAGGCCACAGATGGCTTCTCACTTATAATAATAATAATAATAATAATATAATTTATATAGCGCCTAATATCCATTTACAAAGAAATGTTCAATGGCGCTGAAGAGTCAAGTGCTATGCACTGTATGCTTTCGAGAAGAGATGAGTTTTTAGTTTCTTCTTAAAAATGTTGACATTCGGGGATGACTTAATGTCCAGTGGTAATGAGTTCCATAGAACAGGTGCAGCTGATGAAAAGCAACGGCGACCGTACGTAGCGAGTTTCCATCGTTTCATGTTTATTCAAATAACCTTGAAGACCACCCATGGCTTGTTACATTTGATGCTTAGTCATGACCTCCCTGTTTCAATTGTTTCAATTGGTGGTGACTTTTAACCAAAATACAAAAAAAGAGAAAAGCACTAATATATCCTCGGAAATGCTGAGAAAATGTCTTTTTTTTCATTTTTACTTATTTTTTTTTATGAAATCTTACATGAGAGGGTTTCTATGTATATCATCTACGGTATCTAAACAATGTGAAAATATTGAATTTCATTTTCTGTGAAATCTCTCTGTGCCCCTTTAAGGTAACTTTTCAACCACATCTATAGTTTCAGCGAATATGTGTTTACTTAGTCGTGATCAGCAGTAATTTTTTGAAATTATCCTCAAACAAGAAGAGTGTTAAAAACACAATCCTCGCTTAGAGGGGGTTAAGTTTAAATGCAAGCAGAAATAAATGAAGAGTATCATAAAGAGAATTGTGTCATAACAAAACATGCACTTTAAGTCATAGTTATATTGTACATGATTGTTTACATTAAAACAAACTCCCCTGAACATTTGAGTTAAAGGTCCCACATAGGAATATTTTGTATCTAATTAAGAATAGGAATATTTTGTATATAATTAAGAATAGACTAAGACCTATCACATCAAAGTCAACGGCAAAAACAACTAATTAAGTATTGGATAATTAATTATGATTCATATGATAAATTAAGTATCAATAATCAATGATCAATAATTTATCATTCAAAATGAATTTATTAATTTATAAATTAATATTAGTTAATTTCATTAAAGAAATGTATTTATTTATTTATTTATTAATTAATTAACAACTGTATTTATTAATTAATGATTAATTAATATGTATTAAGTTAATTTATAATATAAATAAATTCAGACATACATTTCATGAATTTATGAACGTATTCATTTATGAATGTTTCTGGAAAACCAGCTGCACTGATGAATGCGATACATTTATATTGCATTTCGTATAGGCCTACACCCTATATATTTCACCGATATCAGGCTAGTAGTTGACTGTGAGTTGACCAGGCAAGTAAGAACAAATTCTATGAAACTATAAATGTGGTTGAAAAGATACCTTGAACTTGGGTCAACTTTTTTTTAACCATAACAAATTAAAGTTATGGTGCGGAAAATATTAATTGAAATCATTTTAATTTACTTGGAATAAAATACCAATATTCTGTTAATGTGAATAATCTTTCTGACTTGTACCCTGAAGGTATTGTTTATTCATGTTTTATTTTTAATTGTAGCTCATGAACAAAAAATGTCTCAATCATTGTATTGTGAAATTAGGAATGTTGTACAAAACCAGATCCTGGTCAGTCGGCGAGTGAAAACATTTGTCAAAATTAGGCCTTCATGATGCAATTGTTGTTCTTTTTTAGACTTGAAGAAATAGGTGAAAAAATATCACGTCCAATTTAAATGAATACCGACCAAAAAAAGTGTGCTGTTTGTCAAAAAACGGCAAAATTGTTACAGACAAAATAACTGAGAGATTTACAGTCATTTTCAAGGGAAAATAAGAGGGATAAAAAGCCCGACCGACCGACCGACCCGACTTGGGAGGTCCGCTTGCCCGCCTACAACAGGGTACTTTACGTCGCTTAAGCCAGCTAGTTAGTTTCACCTGAGAACCAACATAAAACGAAGCAGTTAGTTATGCGTTTTCTTACTTACTTACGCAAAATACGCAAACATAAAAAATCGAATGTTTACACAAATCTCTATTAAATAAGGAGGCCTTTGAGTGAGAAATTTGCCAACTTTTCCAGCAAACAATGGGAGGGGTTGGGGGTGTCTGGGGGTTTGGGAGAGAGTGGTTAAATTTAAAATATGGGTTTATTTGGATGAGAGTGGTTCAATTTCCATTGCTCATTAGAGCATGGCTGAAAAGGGGTCTTACATGCGTATGCCAACATGTGTGACTGTTCCTCCGGGGCGAAGTGTTTTATGTTTACGCTCCGTTTTACGCCTTAAGTCTATTTCAAAGAGTGTCATTATTAAATCAATTGATTGCAAAACATTTCCTGAAGACACGCTTTGTATTATGAGAACTCGGAGGCATGAGAAATAAATGTAGCCTAACACACATATTAGAAGTAATTATGATAAATATTTAAGTACACTTTTATTAACAACATTATTGAATACACATCCATAATTCCGATATAAATCATTTTGAAAGAACTGCGTCCGACCTACTTCATGTACAATTGAAATGAATTTACTCATGTACAATTGTTGATTGATAAGTTTGAAGAAATACAGAACTTTTTGAGTTCTACCATTTTTGTTTACAGAACACAAAGACCAATCATGTTTACATGGGCCTACTCAAAAATGGAAAGCTCCCGGATAATTTAATAAACAGCGCCACCTAGTGGCATACCAGCATAATAACGCATACTGCGTTTGATTTTGAAATAGCGTTCGCAGAACACTACATAAATATTGACAATCGTATTAATAAACTACATATCAAATTAAATAATCTGTGTATAATATAATTACACTTAATAAATATTCATGAACTGATCATTACAATTCATGAATGTGTTTACAACACCAAGATAAACATTGAACTCCCACCCCGCCTCCCACTGCATTTATAATTTGAGTATCCATCAGGTTGATATTATTATGACATGCACAATGGTACATTCTGGGTAAAAGATGGCCATGACAATGATTGTATGCAAATTAGTAATTTGGCGGGAAGCCAGAGTGTAGTCCAATCAAATCCACGTATTTAGTGCAAGCAAAGACGGTAAGGTGGTGCAAGCCAACAGACTCTGTCGCTCCCTCAAATGCTCAAATATCAATAGAAAATGTCTCGTACCAACTAACTTCCCTGCATAAAGAACACAAGTTACCCTGGGAGTACTTGGCATCCATGGAATGTTACCATTAAACTAAGTTCTTATAATTCTTGTTGTAAATTTTCAACACGTATAGCCTTTTCAGTACCAGTATTTACAATTAAACCAGTGCATTGTTGTTTAAATAGTGCGTTATTCGTCATTGCTCAAGTATGCATTTGGTTATATGAATTGGCAATGCAAATGGTGGGCAAACAGTCATATGCAATGACCTATATCATTGTATATAAAGTTAATTTGTCTGCAATTCCAGGCACTTCGTTAGCGCGCATAGCATGGTTAGTAGAGTTTTTGGTTAATAATATATAATACTGTAATGACTGCAATATAAAACGAAAAAAGATATCGTGTGTATGAAAATTTAGGGGAAATCCCATGATATGCATGAATGGTAACTGAACACTATCTATTATGTTCAGACAATCCCATAATTGTCCATATTGGACAGCGCATGGGATCGATTAGGTCGTATTAAAGCATGGTAAGAGTTGGGAATCCTAATATTTGACCTAGAAGCTGTGCCCATCAGTTCAATATATCACCATTACTGTCCGATCTTTCTATAAAATGACGTTTTGGTACATGCGTATTAATGTGCACGCGGTCAAGAGGCCAAACTCGAACGATAGGTACCATGTGGCAGATGGCGCTCAGAAGCACGTATCTTTTTTCGATCATGAACACAGTAAATAAGGAGTTAATTGGTGTTCAATTGAAGAAGTTTTTGTTTAGAACTATTTAGGGAACCTTTTAAGTAAATTAAGAGGAAGTTACTATTTTTTATTCGAATGATTAAAAGTATTGCAACATGAATATCACAGGTATAATCAACCAATTATTAATACATATTTTAATATCTTTACAGGCTTAAAATACTACGTGTGTGTGAATATTGCCTGGGATTTTCTAGTCTTACGCAATGTTAAATGAAAATAGCACCAATAATACCGTCATCTAGATACAGATAACAGATAACATTTTTAGAATATTTAAAAATTTGGCACCGATTGCCTACCACATTTTACTGCAAAATGCCGTGACTTAGCCTACATGATTGCATGTATCACTAACATATATAATATTTTAAAATATAGTCTGTTCTGTTATTATTAAAAGCAGCAATACATCACGCAAATGATCGTAAGTCCAATGATTTAGAGCACAAACTGATTACACATAATTTACGCCGATATCAGATATTTTGATGTGACATCCTTACATAACAAGTTATCTCATGGCACTTTGTAAAAATCTGAGTAGGTTCAGTCATAAACCCGTATTATTTTACAGTGATATTTAAAGAAACGAATAAACAAACTAATTAAGAAATAAGATTGACTGACAGATGAGTTTGGAAAACGTTGAACGAGGAGGACCTTTTGATTGATTTTGGAATTGCTCAACACTTTCCACGCGGCCGGCTATTACTTTAGTTTTACCATTACAAAACGGATTTTTCAGAAACCTTTCCCAACATTTATCTCAATCATTACTGAACCAATACCAGGCATGTTTGTACTTATTTTAATGCATTTCTATTGGTGATTCCAAATATGGTGATGAAATTCAATAATTTAAACATTGTTGAAACATTTTTGAACTTTCATAACTGTCGTCTGCAGACGACTGCAGCCGCGTGGAAAGTGTTAAGATACAGCACGTGAATAAGAAACGTCTTATGTATTGCAACTTGCAGACTAATACTAGCTTACCAATCGTCAGTCGATCTTGCGATCTAAATTGGTATTTAAGAAATAAAACCCGTGTACGTGTACATATTGCATGCTATATATTTGGTGATAGTATACATTATAAATGTCAATGAATAGAAAAAATATATCAATAGGCGTTATGTTATAAATAAATAGAAGAATACTGATCAATATCTGGAAAACTGGATTTTCTATTGCACACCTAGAAATATGATAAATTAATAATACAAACACAATTTTTACATGAGCGAAAGAGCTCTATTGCTTCGACTACTTTTCTTCACATCAAACACAAAGTGATAAAACGGGATCATCATTTCAGTGAAGGATTCTTGTTCTTGTCACATTTTTAAGAATCAGGAAAGATGAACAATTCTTGCAACACATCTGCATGATATCATGGCAGGTAATTACCTGCCATCTGCCATGATGATATATATAATTTCAATAAAATAATGTCTTCAATGTTGTTCACAGATTTGGTAAAGAGATCTTGACACAGGCGCACGAAACTGCTATCGACTCCAATCCAAACTCATAGTTGTACACGCCACTCACGCACCCCTTACGTCTTAAAACAGGTACGTTATAGTTGACCGGCTCGCAAATTCTATCTAAGGAATCCAGACAATCCTCGCAAAGACACCTGGCTTCAGAAAGCACTCTTGGGTAACGGTTAGGATCGATATTAGTGGCTTGGTATTCGAACGGACAGGCACGGACTCGGGTATTTGCAGCTGGACAGTTATCCTCCTCATTCTCTGGGAAGTCTTGGTTCGTTATGAAATCTTGAGACAGTGTTTGAAATGGTATCACACCGAATGACTTCGTGTGGAGTTTCTCCATTTTCTTCAGGGTTATTTTGAGAACCTTTTTGGTGAGCGGACGGCAAGGGCCATTTTGGTTGTCGTGTTCGGTAGAGTTATATGCATTAACAGTCATTGTTATTGTTAATATCAGGAACACGATGATCTGTCAAGATAGAAATATTATAATAGGTTTATATATAAATCCTGTGTAACACGCAAGTTGCGCAAAGCTGAAGATTGAAATTAAAGATTCCACTGGAAGGATCAAAATGCAATTTTTCTTTATCACCATGATCACGTTCAACTTTTCCATAGCACAAAAAGGACATTTGTCGTAGTAGCGTCTAAGTTTCATGGATTGGTAAAATAGTTACCTATATACGTGAGTAGGCCTATCATAGCCATTTTGTACCACTAGCCATAAAATAATATTGAGGGTATGTCTCAAAGTTGGATGTGTCGTATAAGACAGACAGCCTTTACATTTCGAGGGTTTAGTGCTGCAAGGCCCCCAATCTGTAATAGCTGCAAATTGGCGAAGCCTCATTAAAGCTGCAGCGAATGAATATAGAAGGACGCTGGCGCACATAAACATGATAAAGGCAACAATCGCACTGTGCACGGACTGTGCATCATATAGCGTGACGCGTGCGTGTGTCTAACAGCGCATCCGACCATAATCGCTCGCGTCGCTTGGATTACTTTTGCGCGCGGAGAGATAAAACGGCATATTTCTCGCCTATTTGGAACTGATTGAAATATGGTAGGATTTGAATATATTAAATAAAATATTCATAAGTCCGTTAGCATGGTTAGTGCAGACCTTATCAACCGAAAGCATAAGGGTTGATTGATCATACATCACCATCAAAATAATTATGCCACTTTTTTTCTTCACGCTAAATTAGGCACTTAACTGGGGATTGTATTGAATTCACAAACAGTCTTATTGAAAAAAGCAACATTATTGCTTTGATTTGATAGCATCTGTTTGTAACCGGGATCTATAAGTTAGCCTTCACAAATAATTCACAAATAGTTCTCGAATGCTAATCAGGTAAAATCGTTTTAACAGGTAAATTACTCTCATGGCACATGCGTTAAAATCAGAGATGTTTTGTAAATTGTAAATGTGTACATATGGCAGCTATTGCAGGCAGATAGTAACGTTTTATATCTCTAGGTATCTCAATAAAAAGACCGTATCTGCAAAAGCTGCTCCAAGTTACATAATAGTGTATACGAATTGCTCAGCATAATAACCATGATAACCAACACCACATATGACAATTTGCAGTTATTACAGATTGGGGGCCTTGTAGCACTAAGCCCTCGAAATGTAAAGGCTGTTTGTCCTATACGACACATTCAACTTTGAGACATACCCTCAATATTATGTTATGGCTAGTGGTACAAAATATTTATAAATGAAACGTGAGCGCCCCGACCGTTTCACATTGTGTTTTTCTTTTCAATATAATCGTACTTAGCCTATTTCAAAACTGAAGTTCAACATAAGGTTATCCATGCAACGGATTATTAAATGCCATAGTCTGGTCGGGAGTGTTTGGTAACATGGTTCATTCAATGTCAGACGTGTACTGAATTAAACTTTTCGCTCATGTAAAACAGATATTAATTGATGATTATTATCTAAGGTAAGAAGTTGGACTACAAAACGTAAAGCTCCAATATGCGCCTAATTATAACAAAATAGTTAAAATTGCTCACGTTTGCCATGTCAAGGTAGATCAGTCTGGTCCGTGTAGATTGTTGTTATATGAGGGTTAACAAGGATTCGGACACATTATATAGGCCGAATTTATTTATGGATATAACTTTAAACAATAACTATTTTTGAAATTTTACCTCACCAACATGTCATGCTCACCTGATGCGGGATATAATTCTTTAAAAAACTTCCGTTTTTCCCTTCGGCCTAGCAAACGGCACACATTTTTGTGGGTTTGGAACAATGGAATATTATCATAGTTCAGTGAACATGGTGAAGATGCTCTGAATCGAGATTGTGTGAAAAATAATATGGGACGGATGTAATCATTTAAGAGTTTTGAATTTCCCAAATTTCGTAATCACCAAAGTCCACTACTTCTTATACATATTGCAGCGCTAAAAATAAGATCACGTTTTGGTATCATGTGTAGGTAATATACAAATAGAGTGGTACCAAATTGTTTCTTAACTTGCTTACTATCATGGACTTTTCAATTATGCAGCTTAGGGCTGTCAGGCTATCAGGTTTTGTTTGTTTGTTTGATTGTTGTTGTTGTTGCTGTGTTTTTATATTGTTTTGTTTGTTTGTTTGTCTGTGTAGATGGCTGGTTTTTTGGACCGCTTTATTCGCTATTTTTAGTCCCATATTCTTATTTTTTTCGTCACGTTCTACAAAATAAAAAAGCGCAAGATATAGTCTCTGTTAGGGAAAGTTGCATCAATAAGGCTAAAATAAATTTTGTTGCCATAATAATGGCATTACATGTATAGGGACCGAATCCGGACCGTGTGCCCTTTTCGTGATGCAGACAGTTTTTTTGATTGTAGTTATATATTACTGAGCTGTTTTCCGGATATTTATGGTTGCATTTTGTTTTCATTATTTTGGTACCCAGCAGGGTCCCACTGATTGATAAAATGGGTACCCCCCCCCCCCCCCCCCTGCACATGGGTCATGAATAAAAAATGCGTGTCCTATGTTCAATCATGGCTACCTGCCATGGTTCAATGTTCCGTTACCAGGTAGGCCTATTATCATGATTATAGGTCTGTTGGACAAAACAAAAGATGGGGAATTCCCGTGGAATAAGCTGATGATCCATCAGTCTGGCTATTTTTGCATGATATAACGACTCAATTATTTCTGTTATACGCCTGATTGAGCAAACGTGTTGCCGCGATAATTGATCTTACGCATGATAACATACTACGTTCGCTTTGCGCTCCGGGTCGCTCCTGGTGACGTAATTCACCTCATTTGATCTTCAAACCGCGTTTCCATTTACTAGTAGCTGAGACTAATATAACTAAATAAAACTAAAAGTTATATTAGTCTCAGCTAGTAGTCAGCGGAGCTGAGTCGCTAGGCCTGAATCGCTGCAGTTGACTTCAATCCAACTCGTGCGCGACTGGTCGCCTCGATCTGTCGAGTTGCTGTGAGCGATTTGTATTACATAGTCAACTCCGAGTCAACTCCAGCGACCTAATATCGCCACAACCTACGACCGGCTAGTAAGGCTTAAGCGTGACATTGATTGATCTTTGGAAAAGGTGTTTTTGTATTTTTGGAAGGCTTTTGTCTGAAAATCTCTTTAAAATTTCCATATTAATAAATCCTAATTCAACTGTTTAGTAATCAATTGTAATTATCGATGACCTGGGCTGGTCACACCTGAGTGCACAACACTACCACGTCCGCGTTATGCGTCATCCTATCCCATAAATAACCACGTGATCTGTTCGTGTTACAGAACCAAACGTTCGTCCCTGGGCAACCCTGGGGGCGCTCATGTATACTGCGGCGTCTCTACACAGAGAATATTATTCGTCAAAAATGTGGTCTTATTTGACAAATTGAACATTTGTCATGGAAGGTTCGTCAGTTAAGAAATATTTTGTAATGCTAAATAATTATTTTTTAATGATAAATTACCAATTAGTGGTATTTTTAATTAATTTTCAAATATTTTCATGACTCATAAATATTTGACTTTCAATGACAAATGAATGAATGACAAATAAAATGACAAATTAAAAGAATAATTTCTAATCTAAGTAAGGCTAAGTAAATCCAGCGGCAAGACCCCGCATATAAAACAAAAGTGCTCCTAATGGGGCTCGAACTCACAACCTTTCGCTCCCCATGTCAACGTTCTATCCACTCCAGGCTTTCTCAACTAGATTTACTGATGCGCCACATTTTAGTAACCAACTTGTTGAAGCTCCACTTGGTCATATTTTGTAGAATTTACAATGGCAAAATTCCCATTATAACATTAATTTCAAAATATTTTAACATATGTAGGCAGCATATTAACTAATATTACTGTTTTGAGGGCACATACGCGCGAAGCGCGAGAAAAAATGCTGTATTTATACATCTGACTGTCATATGCCTATGGAATTTGGCTATATCATGATATGATTTATTTTTTTAAAACAAATTTTAACCACTCTCGCGCCACTTAGGATGCCTTGATGCGCCACAAGTGGCGCGCGCGCCACCATTTGAGAATGCCTGCACTAGACCAACCGTGCTAACTCAACAAAATGTTTGCAAATAATTTATTAATATCTAATTTTATTAATTGGACCGGGGTCATGGGTTAAATCATCACGGTGTTAAATTCTACATTCCCGGCCGCCACTCTGTTCAAAGGCACAACAAAGTGGACTTGTTTTATGCTTTTTTTGCAATTCTGAGGTGTGTGGATCGTGTTTTTTTATCAAATTGAAATTCAAAGTGCACCCACACACCCGGGCAAGTATGATGCCAAGGGCATATATTTTGCACGTAAATCCAATACAAAGGTTCAGAAAATCGACCAAAATATGACGTCATAACCATTGCTTCGGGACAAAATGGCGCGGTACCCCACCCCCCTAGTTAAAGGCATATTATGTGATATTTTCCAAATAACGCCCTCTATCATTGATTTTTACTATGAAAGCAGATTTTCTTGCAGATTTGCATTTTTGATCATAAATCATAAAAATCTTCCAAGTTACAGATCGATAAGATTCCTAATTACTTCAAAATCATGGTTTGAAAAGAGCGATTGTACCGCTCCGGTACAATGATTTTTCAAATTTTAAATTCACTCTAAAACCATGATTTTGAGGTAATTAGGAATCGTATTGCTCTGTAACTTCGAATATTAAGAAAATCTGCTTCCAATTTTTTTCGACGATTCAGGGCGTCCCCTGGAAAAGATCACATAATATAGGGGCCTACCTGTAAAGGTCAGTTGAGGTCAAGTTGTAAAATAAACTGATATCATACAAAGACCGATTGGAACGAATTACAAACAAACATGGCTGCAACATGAAAACATTGATATGTTAATGAGATCATGTACTTTATTGTTCTCATTCTTTATTCTTATTAACCAGGAGGCTATTATATATTTTATTTCCTGATAGGTGGTACATTTCCTTTCAATTCACTGGATATTGATAAAGTCCTCGACTTTAGGATATTCTCTTATCTACCATTTAAATAACGGACGCAGTGGCTGGCGTATCTGGCCCTGGGGTCACTTGTCAGATGGGGCAAATGTATTTCCCCCGGTGAGCACCAGGTCGAAATGCTATAAAAAATATTGGGCCCGCGTTGGGCTCTATATTTCACCGAATACTCGCACGAATTTTTAAAAACATTTTTACACGAAACGGTCCTCTATAAATATATTTCTGGACAAATGCGCGCGTAACGCGCGAAATCGTAACGCGCGAAATGTTGCCATTTTAACACTAATTTGCTCGTCTGGTGGGGTATGGGGCATATTTTTCCCCATGAAATTTAAAGGGGGCTGGGGTCCTCATGTCCCTCCCACCCGTTCGCGGTCGTCTATGGATCATACAACAAGCCAACAAACTATTATAATATTTTCGCTTATCCTTTCTTTCTCTAATTTGTATGAACCAATGACAGCAGCGAAACTCACTTGGTGTTCCACTGACTGCGAGTGCGACACTCATATGATGCAAACGTAAAGCATGGTCAATGGTAATAAGCAGACGCAGATGATGGTGGACACGAATGGCCGTAAATATTGAATCTCCGTTGGTTTCAATGTAAAAATGGATTTTGATATAATATGACCCATGAACATTTATCACACGTTGAAACTAAATTATTTCATCATAAAACCGCAGGAGTTGGAAAACCAACTCTAGTGTCAGTATTATTTTTTTAAGTTAAGCCCGACGTTAACCGTTCGACCCATTCGCTTGATCACGTAACCTCGTACGCATAATGAATATTCGTGAACGAGCCCATGTTCGGGAACGTCTGAACAGAACCAGACGACGGTGGCCACGCGAAACCTTGATTTTAAATCGACAATGTTAATCTTATCATTTTGAAAAATTCATCATAGGCCTAGGTTAGAAGAATTTTTTTCCAATTCAAAACCGTTGGATTGGACCGACGGAGTTGGATAACGAATGTTCAGGGAGCACATACCCAAATAGGTATCGCGACACGCTATCGACGCGATCAATCAAAGTTGAGTACGACAATAGTTCCTATTTGGCGGGAAAGAGAGTTATTTTTTGACGGTTTATGATATAATTTTTCACTAATATGTTGTGTTTGAAATGTGTAGTTGATGTTCTGACATTTAAACTAGGTGATTTGAGGTCAATTTTAATTTCACGGACCGATTTACACATGCGGTGATATCCAGACCGGAGACCGAATTTAGGTAGGCATATCACTACGTTCTTATGCGGCGGCTTATATCAAAAAAAGGGCACGGTAATGTCACCTTCATATTCAGATATGTTGTAGATTACCCTTGTGAGTAAAACATATCAAAATGTCATTGAACCAAACGCACTAATATAGAAACTAGAGCCATTTAAGAAAGCCTTTCCTAACAGTAAAGTCTATGGAGAGCGTCTTGGTGCTGTGCTCCCTTCATGAATATTCATTATGCGTACGAGGTTACGTGATCAAGCGAATGGGTCGAACGGTTAACGTCGGATTAACATAAAACAATAATACTGACACTAGAGTTGGTTATCCAACTCCGACGGTTAACCAACTCCATTGTAAATGCTATTTTTAAAATTATTTTCATCGTTAACCGGGCGATGACTGTTAAAAATATTTCAAAATGGTGCACTCCCGTTGCCATATTGGGTCGTCTGAGAGACGTGGCCATCGTCGTCTGAGCAGACCCTGGTTCAAGCAGTGCGCCCTCCTTTGTGCATAGGCTGATTTTGAGACCTGTTTTGGGGGCTCAAAATACAGTCTGTAACCCCGAAATATATTCTACAATTACATTCATGTCTCCAAGAAAAGAATAAACGCTCTCGTGGTATAACGTTTCCTAGTGCAAAATGCATGATATTAAAGTTGTTACCAAAAGCAATTTAGTTAGGGTTTAGAAATGCTCTTATTTACAAGTTATGCCCATTGAATATCAAAGCGGTAAGGCAAATGAGTTGGTGAGTTGGGGTGTTTTTTAGTTAGTTTGTGTAGTAATTAAAATTATTGTCTTGGCTTTACGGTTTCATTATGCAAGCTTTATGATATAGCACTATTAAGTGTTACTATATGTATAATGTATGTATTTATGAGATAAGACAAAGCAAAATTTGTTGTTGTTTGATCACTTTCTTCCGTTTAGAAATAATTATTTATTATTTGGTTATGTTTAAATACCAATCTTCTGAAATGCAACATTGTTCACCCCTGAAATGGACAAACTCGTATGTTCACGATATGATCCATTCCAGTTTGCCATTGATTTTGTTCGACATAAAGTCAAGCCGAGTGATATTGCAACTACTTTATAATGTTTGCTACATATACATGTACGTCACTCATTATGCCGCCGATTTGAACGAAACAAATTCAAATCGTAATTATAATACCGTATAAGGAATTGTATAGGAAAGAAAACACAAATCAATAATGAAATGAAAAATGGTTCTAATGAGGTTTTAAAATTGTATACATGTTTTATTACAGTCTGGATATTAGCAAATGTATGTCTTTTATCAAATGTGACAATATATGTATTTCTTATTTCTACTTATATTTAACGGGTGCAATTCAACCGAATGATAGTCCGAAGGGGGGGGGGGGGGGGGGGGGGGTCTCCGCACGCCACTGGGTTTAAAGAAAACTATAGCTGTACCTGTAAAAGAATCTCCTTTGAAGGTTTTCCGCTGTTATATCCAAGCTGCGATAGGTGATCGAAATATTGCACTCATCTTGAGAACACTTAGATCTATTTATAAAAAAGAAAGGTAACCGAATTGTTAGCTTGAGTGTCTAGTCGAGTCATGTCTTCATATATTAATCACGCTACATGCAAATGAGAATGTATTCGTTCAACCGGTTGTACAAAATGTTCCATCAAGGACGGCGGTTGTGAAGATGCCAGCCTAATCAGATGTAGGCCTATTTAAAAGTTGAGAAATTGCACCAAACGACTAGTCTTGGTTTTAGTATTCCAAATTTGGAATGTAATAAGTCCACTAGTAGTACCAAACCAATCAGAAAACTAAAATATGCAGAGTGCATTGAAAATGTCTAATTGCAGCCCGGGTTCGCCGATTTTTGCTGGGGGTATACTATTAGCGAACTTACTAACATGTGTTTATTTGTTATCATTAAAGATATAAAAAGATTGCACAGAATTGCGAATATTGATTTGTATGTGTCGTGTCGTGTCAGTAGGAATTAGGTCAATACATGCGTATGCTTTGTTTCTCGAAAAAAATAGACAATTCAATGCACTTGAGCAAATGTTGATATGCTCACAATAGAGCACCTCTTTGCGTGGTCGTGCCATTATTCACACATCAACATCAGCGCGCGTGCATTGATTTGTCTAATTTTTCTCGATACAAAACATACGCATTTATTGACCTATAAATCAGGAATGTGAAGCTGTTCAGGGTCATTTGCATAATATTCTTTTAATACTTCTTGCTCATGGCTACATGGATAAACTCTAGATTATCCGTGTTTTGGATTAGCTGCCATTTTGTTTGGAATAATAACGAATCCAGCTTCCGGCAGCTTGGTGCTAAGCATTGGTTTCCAGTTTCCAATACGATTTATTCCGTAAAATATATACTACCGGGTTCCAAATTGTCGGTTCCTTTCATCTATGCTTAGCAGCAAGCTGCTCAAAATGAAATTCAATAATAACTGTGTTAAGATTTTTAGACAGATGTCACTATACTGTTACTACTATTGCTTCACTTAACAGTATGCGCGTATAGTGTTATGTTGCTCGCTTCAAAACGTGTGAGTATGAGTATTGTTGATGGAATGATGGATCTCCCTATCGTCACTTATCATAGTTATCACACTATTTTATGTCTATGTTCTTGTGTCCAAAAGAGGGTAAACTGAAATGTTGGCCAAAAATTAATTAAAAATTGGTTGGAACTATTACAAGAACGTTGATCATTAAGGGATTAAATCATGTTTCAGCGTTGTGCATCACCAATTGACAACGGTGTTCGCGCGTCTGCATGGTGTATTTCACGAGGGCAACGCCCGAGTGAAATAAACACGCAGCACGCGCAGAACGCGAGTTGTCGATTGGTGATGCACATATACGCTGAAACATGATTTAATACCGTTCAACAACGACTAGGGATTTGAACGCCATTTCATAAATAGACATGCAAATAAGAACATTATTTTAAATTTTAAATGACCAAACTAACTTATAATTAAGTTCCTGTAAGATTCAAAACTCGATGAAAACAGTTGGCATGGTCATTCCAAAAACAACACACATAGCGACTGCGATCGCGTATCGCGTGAATACAGTATCCGCGTGGTGCGGATCGATCGGCGCGATCGCAGCGTTGTTGAACTCAAATCGACAACGCTTTGCTACTGACTGTACTTACGGTATGGGGGAGTTGTTAAACAGAAACGTAACGAGGGCATGTTTAATTGTTCGTTATTTATCATTTACTTTACACCTGCTGTCGTGAAAATGTGCTACAATTACCAGGATGAAAAGCCTGACATTTTGAGAGTGCAACATTTATTCATTCAAAGATCTACAGAAAACAACCTTTTCAAAAGGTAATTACAGATTTGTCCAAAAAAGAGAGTAAAAGTAATGGATGCGGGTGACGGGAATCAAATAATCGAGATTCAGGAGCCTAAGGGTCGTTTTTGTATTCAACATCGATCCACACGAACGCACCCCTCATAGCATCATAGCATAGGCCATGTCAATTATCTGAAACATCATTTTCATCGTAAAACCAACTATACTATGCCACCATCGATACATGTTTAAAGTCACGTGGATTTTGTCACCATTAAATTATGTAATGCAATCATATCTCTGATAAATAGTTGGGGAGGGTATTGGTTGAATCGTGTATGACCTTTATTGTTGCCAAGAACACAAATCTAAAAGTACCCTGTCATAGAAAGGGCCATCTGCCATCTGGTCAAAATTACAAGTCTTTTGTTTTCGCCTTTGTTGTCAACATTTTACAAATAATAAAGCTTGTTTGATTCGGGTCTCCGCTCAAAAGTTACGCCAAATTTGTGCAAACTTGTTATAAAGTTATGTATTGTATAGTATTTAGCACCACTTTTATAATATTATAATCTCGTTTGCTCATCATAAACATCCTATCGTAAGAAGCTGATCTGTGCGACCTTCGATTAAAAGTTATTGAAGCAAATATCAACAGAAACCTTTTGGCCTTGTAGAGACACTTTCAATTATTTTGAGACAGCATACATATTCGCGCTTTCATCGATCATAACAATGTTCACATAACAGGCTTTGCAAAACTGGAGCAATATCGAGTTTAACACGTCGTACGGAATGAAAACCATGGGAATATATGACACGATGCCAATTTCGGCAAGCATTTTAAAGGAATTCCGTTTCCGGCAGCCTGGTGCTAAGCATTGGTTTGCAGTTTCCAATACGATTAATTCCGTTAAAATATACTACCGGGTTCAAAATTGTCGGTTACTTTCATCTATGCATAGCACCAGGCTGCTGGAAACGAGATTCATTTTAAAGCTTATTCCATAGTTTTACGCATGCACTTCCTTTACAGAGTAACACGATATTGACACATTTTCATAAATGCAAATCTGTCTTTGTTTTACATTTTCTGTGTCTTCACATTGTTTTCTTTTTACATCTGTGAAAATTCAATACTCCACAAAATATCTGTTCGTCTGTGAACGCGAACATTTCAATACCTCGAAAATATCGTACAGAGACTTGACAGAATAAGTCTTTGGGCACCTGGGTCAGAACTCATGGAATTAGTTAGGTATGACAATAATATAATAGAAACCTCTGTGAAGTCAATCGTAAAGGTAGTGACCACATTAAAGCTATATGTAAAGAAGACAATAGTATAGAACTTGACGCCAATTACTTTCACTACAAAGAAATACACCGAACGCATTATTACTATTTTGTATACATTTATAGCTTGTGACACAACATATGACCCTTCCTAAGGCGAATTCTTTTGGCAATGAAAACTTTGTTTCGGAACAAAACAAGGACAAAAAATAACATCCACGTATACATGTAAGTATACTGTATAGCATATTTTACAATAGAGCATTGTGTCTTACCAATATCAATCTCAGCACCCTATAAAATATTTAGTTCCATTATTAGGCAATATTATTAACTGATTTAGAAGCTGATTAACGAATTCCTATCAACACATGTCCAATACAATTTGGTTCTTAAACGACTTTATCTATTTAATTATGATCATTCAAAATATATCATATTCAATGACCTTGGTTTAATACTGTCGATACATTTTTACTGTTACGGATGCGGAAGGTTGAATATATTTTAATCTGACCAGTTGTGTTTTATAACAATGTATAAACTAGAACACACATCATACACAACACATTGAAAGCCTTTTGAAACGATCACCCATAAGTGAATATTCGCTTAGGGAAAAACCAAAAAGGTCTGTCTCACATACATTTGGTGAAATAGCTATGCGTATGCGGGGTTTATTTTATTTATTTATTTTTATAAGAAATAGCTATGCTTAATGCGTAAATTTTCTTTTTATTGTGTTTTTGGTTTGTTTCCCGCTTTCGGAGCCATTTTTCCCAATTTGTTTTCGGACAACTAAAAAAGAAGAAATAAACTCCCAAAGTTGGGCTCATCGCGTAGAGTTATGCGCGCAGGTATGTGAGACAGATTTTGTTTCTTCTTGGCCTTTTATAGATTCAGCATGTCCAGTGAGGTATGTCACCATGCATGGTGTGGTGTCACATTAATTATTATTTTATTACAGTATGTTTGAAATAGGTTTACAAGTTTTTACAGCAATTTTACCCTATACTTGATCAAAATATAAAATAATTAACAATTTGCTACTTGCTTATAATGATTGTTCTGCATTTTATCAAAAGAGTGAATGTTTTGTAATAGTAGTTAAAAATATCGTTACACGGGCACGGGCTACTTGTTTGTAAAATATGGTAGCTCAAAAATGCTGTGAATGGTACAAATGTTCTGCCATCGGCCTTCATCAAGTACGATTGAATGAATGTGGATAAATATGTTAACATTGTTCGACTTTGCATGCATTTGGAATCGATCAAAAACGTTATCATACTATCAAATATATATATCAAATTTGATAACTTAATTAGGCATGAACGTGCAATACAATTATTAGTGTTTAAAGCACACTCATGTGTTATTGTTTTTAGAATAATGTGGTTTCCAACATTGTTGATTGAATGAGTTGTAATATTGATGAAATATTTGTTAAAAATCATCCATGAAAGAATAAAAATAGGTAAAGTGCCAATTTTGATATCAAAATAATCACCTTGAAAAGATTACGAAAGAGAACAATAAGGATGTCTTTTCAAATATACATTGAAGCATATATAAACATATAAATGTGGTATGGTAATTGTCATTCAAAACATTTTATGACGATGGTACTATTATAAGTCTATGGCTACTCTATTCAGATTTTTAGTGCGTTTACTAATGTTAGAATGTATACATAGGCCTTGCAGAATATTATAGTGCACACATGATCATAATTATGACACATTACTTCATGCTGTAGCTATGTCGATAGACGTGATAATTGGGTATTCTATTTCATTTAACAAAGTAGGAAAATGATAGGGTAATCGAAAGTTTTTTCGTTTTTTATTTCATTTTTCCCTCTCTATTTTTGCAGCGACTATCACTTGGTGTTGTTCTAAAGAACTAAAATAGTCACATTTAACACAAACATAATCAAAACACATGTGATTTTAATTTTCGTTGGCATAGACACAACTAGTAGGCCTAGGCCTACTTAGTTATAGCACAAAACCTAGCGCCTCCAACATTGAGTTTAGTTCGTATATCCAAGTCTACGACATACAGGGTGTTCCCCAAAAAATTGTGCACGTGTTTACCCAACTTAGTGACCACGAAGCTCTAAAAGTTGGTGTAACATTTTATACAGATTAAAATACTAAAACGTTTAGCTTTCAGATGCCGTTTATTTCATCTGATTTGGTGTTGTCAATCCTGAGATATGATCAATTAACTAAAACTACCTAAAATCGATGTTGTGCCACTTTTACAGAAATAATGCTTATAAGCGTCAAACCGATACTAACTTGTTCTTCAAGTATTCTTCAAGTGGGCACCAATCTGTCTTGGGGAGGATGGAGGAATTCGGTGTTAATGTTTAAAATATTCAGTTCTGCTTGGCTACACAGACACTCGTTCTATTATTTAAACTTATTCAATCGCAATACAAACAAAATATGATTGCATACAAATTGCTAAGACCACTCGCACAAGTGGAAGATTTGTATCTCCGGAGTAAACCTTTTTATTCATTGCAAACTGTAAAGTGGCACAACGTCGATGTTAGGTAGCTTTAGTTAATTAGTCATATCTCAGGATTGACAAAACCAAATCAGATGAAATAAACGGCATCTAAAAGCCAAGCGTTAAGTCTCTCAATATGTAAAAAAATGTTACACCAGATTTTTGAACTTCATGGTCAATAAGTTAGGTTAACACGTGTACAGGTTTTTTGGGACACCCTGTATGTACGCATCTATCATGTCTATCACCCGTTCAGCTTAAACATCATTTTAACTTTCTGCATCAGTTTGTTTACAGTTTGAGTCAATAACATTCTTCGAACTGAAGAATTGTTATAGTTTGAAAGATGAGTGTTCAATCAATATGCAAATTAATTTCCAAATACGGTATAGTAAAGTAAGAGTAGATGGTTGATTGGCATGGTGTTATACATATTTGTGGTGTGTACTAATTGATATGGCCCCATTAAACACTTATGCATATTTAAAATATAATTCCAATAAATATATCGTTTACATGATAATACCTATGAATAAACTATAGACAATACAGCATGCGTAATATAATAAATACTATAACAATGATATCATAATGAATCAACTATACAGATAGCTGAGATAGGGAGCGGTCATTTTCTTTGGTAGGGGGTGTCCCAAATATGTAATTTACCGTCGTATTTTGGTATTACCCCTAAAGGAAAGCGATTTATTTTGACGAACCCCCTATTTTATGACCTCCCGCACACAAATCTAGTTTTGTGTATAATTTTGACCCCATAACAATGAGACTCATTTTATGACCCCCTCTGTTTTCCATGTAAATAAACTATGACCCTCAGGATTTTTGAAGCCAAAGAAAATGACGGCTCCCTAGGGAGAGTTGTTACAATCGCGTTGCATATATGTTACCAGGATCATTTTTTCTCAAAGTACCTTCTGAAGACGAAGGAGGCGATCTTGGACCGTGACCACCTTCATGATTTCTAGATGTACCTTGGGATGACGAAGGAAGCATGTAACCACCAGATGCTCCTTCGGGGTCATCACCTTCATACCCACTGTTAACATTTGCTAACATGTCCAATAGTTCCGGATGATATTTCCACGGCTTCAACGTGGCTTCTTCGTTGTCATCGGACCCCGGTGGAGAAGGAGGACGTGGCGGTAGAGGTGCCCTTCCTAATTCTGCATAAGGGTTTTCTGCAGCCGCTTCAGTACTGCGGTTCTCAAGGACCGGTAACTCCTGTATTTCCTGCGGTGGTGTATAGCTTGGAGTTAGTGTTTTCTTGTTCTTTCTCCGACACAATAAAGAAAATAAGATGATAAGCAGAAGAAAGATGAACAAAGCGGCAGAGGAAACCGCAATAATTATGGGAATTATGAAGTTGTTATCCTCAGTTGCGAGTTTAGGTGGTAACATTGGTTGTGTACCAGTACTTGGCTTACTATTCATTGAGGTAATAGTTAATGTGTTGTTTTCAATCGTGTTACTCTCTATTGTAATACCAGGGGTGGTAAATATTGATGTTGGTGTGGTAAGACGAGCAACGATAATGGAGCATGTTTGTGGTTGTGTAAATGCAGGATGAGTTCCCTTACATGTGTACTGTCTTGTAGTCTCTGTTCTCGATATGTAAGACACTACAGAATGATTCTGCGCTGTGGAGATCATCGTGTCCGCGTAATTGTACCAAGACAAAGAAGTTGGTGGAATCCCACCAGTAAACGAACATGTTAACGTTACAAAATCTGTACCAGTGACCTCACCCTGTGTACACAATGGAAACTCATCATCAGGGAGTTTCCAAACGACTAATTTGACCTTGTCTGCAAGAAGAGTTCTAAAGTTGTTATTCTCAATCCTGTGTGTACATCCGAAATAGCCTGTGTCGTCGGGGGTGACGTCGGTGATGTTCAGCGTACAGAAGTGAATTTTAGATCCATCTACTTTAGTAGTGACTCGATATTGCCTCCTGTAATCACCATGACCAGGTATAGATACGTTCATCATACCTTCGGCTTGGGCATCGACTTTTAACAAAGAGTAGGTATCCCAATGGATGTACCATTCAAGAATATTCACTTCATCGCCTGGTTCCTCGATGGTGCAATTGAATAAAACAGTTTCACCCGAGAGAGTAGTTGTCGGTGTAGGAAACGATAAGGGCTCAACACCGGCCACACTCGTTGGGAAGAACAGGGAAACCAGTAGAACCATCAAGATAGTGATGTCGGCGTGGAAAACACTCTGAAGTTCCATTGCTGCAGCTGGTAACAAACACCTGAGGCTGCGTCTATCTCCAGAGCGTCCTAAAAATCATATGGGTGTGTCGTATGGCTACATTAGTGCAAGCAAAAATTTGCCATTTTTAAGTTGAAATCGCTCAAATCAAACAAATGTCCAGTTTTCGCGTTACCTTGCATCTATACCATTGAAGATATGCAGCACTGGTACGAGTTTTTTGCATTATAATATTCTTGGTAGAATTGGTTTGCACAAATCCAAACTCAAACGTAGTGGAACGAATAAGTATAGTCCCGAGTAAACCAGGCGTGACGCGAAGTGTCGAGAACTTAATGCAAACACCCTCGCCAAAATTATACAGCTTGCACAATGCAAACAGGCTCAATAATATTACATGAATAAAATATTGACGCAGACAAAATATTGTTAATCACGTCCGATATTATTCTTAATAATATATTCGTACTTAAGTCAACATTATGAAAATGTTGTACAAACTATACCTTGTTTGTTCGTAGTGTATTACTCAAGTTTTCACATACTCATACCTTTCACTAATAATTGAAACACTGGCAGGATATTTTTTAATTGAAGTGCTAATATTGCGTTTATATAATTAATAACAAAACCAATTAAGAATTGAACAATTCAGTTGAGATAAACTAGATAACGCGTTTAGTGCTAGGGCAGAGTATTGTGTGTTTTTTACCATGCATGCCATGAGTGCGATCGAACAATAAGAGGCCGATGTCATCCCATTTATTGCATTTGACGTGCGCGAATGCAAAACTGTAGCCTCCCTTTTGTCAGCCTCTCCGCCAGCCATGGAGGCTGGAGCCCATTGTTTGATCCAGAAGACACCCGTTTCCCCTCAATTTAACAAGCTCTAGCCCTAACCTTAACCATAGCCCTAAACCCAATACCTTAACCCTCACCTTAACCATGAGTCCCGACCCTAACCCTAGCCCTAACCCTAGTCCAAAAGTTGACCCTGATCTAGACCCTAAGTTACTTTTGCTATATATAAGTGGACAGTAATTCAGACATTTCAAGAATGTACACAAATATATCAATCATAATACACTACGCGGCCGCGGCACACTAATCACATTCACTTACACTCAAAAGCAAATGTCATCGAATTGAATCAATGCGATATGCAGTAACTACAACTACTTACTTTGTAAATAAACACGACTTTTCTGATAGGAAATCATATTTCGGCAAGGCATATGGTTCTCGTAGGCCTAGGGTTCATTTTTGTTACAAGTTTCACTCAGAAAAGTGAAAAATAAGCTACGAAATTTATCGAGTAACGGCCAAGTTCAAATTTGCCCATAGAGAAATATGAAGCACGGATGGTTCAGTGGTAGAATTCTCGCCTGCCACGCGGGAGGCCCGGGTTCGATTCCCGGTCCGTGCACATTTTTGTTTTTAGGCTTTATTTTTACATCTAATCTCTTGTAACTGTGTACATCCGGGTACTTTTAATAAGCACCGGGAATAGCCGCGCAAGGGCGCTTGGGATTGCATTGAAGCAACCTCTGAGTCATTATAGTCATACAGAGAAGTGGATCATTTTCAGCGAGTGCACGCTGGCGTAAATCGTATATAGCAAAACAGCTACGAACTATATTTATTCTCTAAGTGAAACATGGTTTATGTCAACATTCACATAACATTCCTATTTGGAAAGGTGATGTATTGTGCCGAAATTGTACCAAAATGTTCATAGAAGTGTTTAGTAATTTGAATCTTTGACGTGTTCAAAAATGTTTAGTTTTAAAACTTCTGACCAAAAAGTGCAAACAATTATTGACCTTTTTGGTCAAAAGTTAAAAGTATAAAAACCTTTTATGAAAAAATAAAAATACCAATCCCGGAGAAGAGTCTTTAGATGTCTTTGCGCAATTTCGGCATTTTGAAACCCAAAACTGATTTGTTTACGTTGTCCGAAAAACTTCGAGCCAAAAATGTGATTTTCAATGTTAGTCAAATTAAAGATTTTAGTGAAATTTAATACAAAAATGGATTTTCCGACTCATTTCCTCTCCAAAAATGTATCCTTTTATATACATGTACATCACATAACAGTTCAAAAGTTACAGCGCTTGATAAATTTCATATGTTTAGGTTAAGGGACGCACCATTTAATATCCAGGGGGCGGCATGGAAGTTTGGGTCGTCGAGAAAAATCCATTTTTATATTGTGCATTTCACGTGTAAACCTATGGGATAAGCATTTGGTGGTGTGTACCCATCATACGCAGCTGCGTTGACCCAGCGTGACCTGCGATGACTTGCCGTACACTGCAGCGGAAGTAAGGCTACCGCACCGCATCGCACGGCAAATATCGTGTGAACGAACCTTAACGCTAACTTTTTAACGAAACACTGCTCACATATTGACCATAATACAAAGCCCTAAATATTAATAAAATCCTTTGATGTTGTGTCCGTCGACGGTGCTGCACTTTTAAATAGCGCCCTCCCCATCGTACTCCACGCCTTCTGACTCAATGATGTCTCGTGTCTCTGATGTTCGTCTGTCACAGTTAGTCTGGGTTGGAGATCCTTTGCATTGCTTAGCTGACCATGACGACGATGCTCTGATCTGCTTATCTTGTTAACATTGAAAATACTATTATAGTTATTTTCATCCAACTCGTTAATCATATGGCGTATCATATATGGCATTTCCTCCAATGTGACTCTCAGTCGCGCTGCCCGCATCGGAGAACTCATCCTCCGAAAACCCGTCATTTTCCAAATCCATAAAATAATCAGGGTTGTTTTTCCAGGGCTTTAAGTTAGGCTCTTCAGGCTCTTCCTCATATGCATGGGTAGCAACAGCAGACGTCCCTGGACGTTCACCGTATGGGTTTTCTTCCACGATCTGTACCGGAGGGTCCAAAGTTGGAAGTTCTGGCAATTGAATGTCGATAGGGGCTTCAGATTCTCTTCTTTTCTTTTTTCGGCAACATAAGAATGGCAGCAGTAGACAAACAATTAGAATAAGAGCCACCGATACTACAGCGGCTATAATAATAATAATAATGATGTTCTTCTGGTTCTTATTTGGCATGGCCGTTGCAGTTGATAATGACGTGGATGGGGCATTGGTAGTAGTCTGACTTGTAGCAAGTGACAATGATTTGGATGGGACATATGGAGTGGTATTCTCGTTGATCACACTGGTGGTAAGTCGTTGTTGGGAATTATTATCCAAAACAATTTCACATGTCTTAGGTTGAAGGGTGCCTTGATGAGCTCTGCATTGAAATCTCCGTGTCAAGGACAGATCAACAGGTACTTGGATGGTAAGCATGGTAAGGCTATGCATCGAAGTCTCTTGTTGTTGCGCAGTCCCGTCTTCAGCAAACCAACCTAATTCGGCAGGTGGAATCCCCACGACAGAATTGCATGTCAAAACATTGACATCACCCACCAACCTATGCTCACATATCGGGGTCTCTGCCGGTGTTTCCACCACAATAAGACGGACTTTGTCGGCTAGAAGAACTCTTGTATTTGGGTTTTGATCTAGCAAGTACGTAACACCAAAATATCCATTGTCTCTCAGAGTCACTCCTCGTATGAACAACAACAATGTATGTAAAATGTTCCCAGGCGTTGACGATTCTCCCGGATAGTCATACGTACTATAAACACCTTTGCCAGAAAACTCAGGCCGTTCCGTTACCGATATGGTCCTATTGACTCGTCCTTCTATCTTTCTGATATCCTGGGTGTCGTCAAACCATTCAATGTACCATTCATATGTGATGGTGTTTACCACTGAATCTTCCACTACGCATATCAACTGGACATCGTCTCCAATCAGTGCTGTGGTTACGTCGGGGTATTGTATGAGTTCAAATGCTGAGCATGTCTTTGCGGAAACAAGGAGAAATAATAGATAGCTAGTAAAAATCATTGAGAAAGCCATTGCAATACCGTCCTCAGTAAATTTCAACTTAACATCTTAACCGGTTACTGGGGATGATTACAAGGTATCCATTGCAGTTCCATGATAGCGAGTCAGCTCAGCGTTAGACGGAGAAAGCACCAATACAATTTTGCAATACAAAGTATAGTAGTCAATGCAATGGCTTGATAAGTTCACTTTTTTTTGTTTGACTTCGAGAATATTTTTCATTAAACGGGTGCGCTTGAGGAAGCATTTTGAATGGAAACAATTCATCCCCAGGTCAACCTGCAGCGATTACAATTATCATGATTATGTGGATTTGTTCAGGTGTTTGAATTAATAGCTAATGTATATAATTTTGAACTTCCGGGTGGGATAGTGTTATGATACTGATAGACACGAACACGATGTGCTAACATTTCTATTGTGTCATGCTATTGTGTCGCTTATAGATTCAATATTACCTTTAACCGTTCATCCCCTAGAGACAGCTCCCCGAGGTTGTTTTACTCAAGGTCAAACGTTGAAACAAATTGGTCTTATTTAATTTCAACCAATACACGCATGCGATTATTTCTTCTTGTGTGTAAAACTATGAACATGTACACGGCCGAGTGCACCAATGACGGGTATCTGAAGAATAGCGCTACCTCGCTAGTATTAAACTGAGGCGTAACCCTAGCCTTTCATCAAGGCCCTGTATTCTGTATAGGTGTGAGCGCCCTCTATCAAAATTGTGGAATACAAGTCTCGCTTCGCTCGACTCTCGCGTCTGCGGCGCTCGCGCCTCGCTGCGCTCGGCTCAAGAGGCGTTTTTGACAAAGACTAGCGTAACCCACAATTTTGAGAGCGCCAATGCAGGGTAAGCTACTAGGCTAGTAACTGGCGGGTAATTTACGCTAAATGTTATACCTGACCGGACCCAAGAGTAAGTTGGGGCATAACGTTTTATGCCACAAGTCAGTCGATTCTAGCAGTAGCGTAAATTTGTTGTGAACATTGGAGGGGATGATTCGCTAATGCTGAAGGACCAATTGCGCTTGCATGCCCAGGGGTGTCTATTTGAAGTGGAATGTGACCCCTCATAAGCTGAAAGATTTTATATTTTTGAAAATCCATTCATGCAATTTGGTGATTTTTTTAGTCAAAATTTAGATCAACTCCTTTGCCCATTCAAACACTAATCGCACCGATTTTGGGTCATATTTTGACCAAAATGTACTAATTGTCCAAGGATCTTAAATAATGACTAAATAAATAAACTTATTATTGTTTTTATTAATTAAAAACTGATAAAGCCAAGTTTTAACATTATTGTGAGTGGAAGGGTAGAACTAGCAGAACGAGAAAAAAAAAGCATATCGTGCCGTGCGTGGTCTGGGGATCGAACCGGGGTTCTGCGGTTAACAAGCGAAGGACAAGGTATCCACGCCACGGAAGTATTTGTGTTAAGAGATGTGTTATAATTGTATATAATTGTTTCCATCGGGTGCTTGTGTTTGTCATTAAAATTGTGCTTTTTGGTGCAATGTTTGTATGTGCCCCTCGCCCAAAATATGTTTGTAGTGTCATGATAGTCCTTATTTTTGAAAAAGCGGTAAACAAACGAAATTTTTGGCAATAAAATGGCATCATTTTTTTCCGGATCGCAGGCCGACTCCACGTGATTCTTGATTTACACTCACCTATGACCTAGCGAGTGACGACACGTTTATAATATTACGGAGGACCATTCACGTCAGAATTTACAGTAAACTATAGGTTAACACTGGGCATATGCGCCAATTAATTTTGTAAGGGGACGATGCTGATTAATGTGGATATTTACATCGCTAATTGCTATTCTGGTGTTACTCGTCAGTTATGCTCTAAGAATTACATCGTTAGTAAGTTATGCTACAGTTTAATAGAGCATAACTACTAGGGAGGTAGCTTACCTCCCTATTAAGTTACCCGTCATTGGTGCACTCGGCCGGTTTAACGTTGACTATTAGTAGGCTATAATATGGAGAATGTTTTGCGTACAAATCCAAAAGAAGTGAAAGTATTATGACTGAAATGAATGACGTTTCACTTCTACACTGTCATCTTCACCAGACTGGCATCTGTTTCCAGCTCACTGGGGTTTAACTTGGTAACAAAACCTAATTGAGCTGGAATCAAGAGTTGTCCGTCTGGTTAAGCTACCAGGAAGTATAATGGATAAACTGAATTATTAGTATTATTTTAAAGCTTTTCAAAGTTGTAATGACTAAAATTATGTTAGCCTACATGTCGAATGCCCCACTGAAACGAATAACATATGAGTTTACAATCTCAGGAAATTCCATGATACAGGTTCAGTTCGTGGAGGTATGGGCTGTCAATGCTTTGGAGATGTTTCATGATATAAGCCAGGAAATAAGAACTTGATAATTTGATATCAAATTTGATTCGAATACACTGTAAAAATAAGCTAGTCAATTTCCTCCTAATTGGTCCAATAGGACATCATTTGGACTAATTTCAGTCAAAATGATGTCTTCTATAGGACTAATTATAGGTGGAAAATGACTAACTTATTTTTAACTTGTACCATACTTCTCTAGACTCCTTAAACACCCATTCGACCACTGTTTCATATTGATCTAACATACACAGGGGTTGCAAGCTGTTTCACCATATTCAAAGTCAAGTGGACTATTAAATTGTTGTACTTTTCTTAAAATAGTACATCATCTTCCTCGGGAACCAGATCGTTATCTGTCATCGTATTTGTAGATGAAGTGACACGTTGCGTTTACAAAAGACAGGGATTGGTCTTCAGGCCCGTAAGACATTTTTTCAAAGGGGGGGGGGCGTTTTCAAAAACAACAAAAATGTGAGTAAAATATGCGCGCGTAGCGCGCGAAAATTTTCGAATTTGCATCAATTTTTTGCACAATCGAGGGACATTTTGGCTCTAAACAAGCTTGTAGCAAAGAATATTGCATTTTGGGAAGACAAATGCGCGCGTAGCGCGCGAAATTTTTTCATCTGTGTACACATTTTCCGGGGAAGATTTTCAAAGGGGGGGCGATCGCCACCATCGCCCCCCCCCCCCCCCCCCCCCCCCCCTTCTTACGGGCCTGGTCTTTGACCATATTTAGGAAACATCAGCTGATGGCCAGTGCACTGTTAAATGGGCTCTTTGTCTTATTATTTTGTTTAGCGAAAGTTAAAAAAAACCGTGGGTCCTCATAAACATGGTGCGCGCCAATACTGATGGGCAATAACCAGTATATACATGACCTCTCCCGACCATCGTCATAATCGTACCAGTGAAATAAAACAAACCTAAAACTAGTTGTGTATGTATGTTATATGCAGAGGGAGAAGTGATACACGCCCGAAAAATTTGGTTTATTAATTGAAAAAATAAGTTTTCGACGGCTATAGGCGAAAAACTTGGTTTTTCATTTGAAAAACCAAGATTATCGATTTGAAAAACCAAGATTTTCAGTTTGATGGAGAAAATCTTGGTTTATCGATCGAAAAACCAAGTTTATCAAATTGATACGTCAATAATTCGAAAAACCAAGTTTTTCAATCGAAAAACCAAGCTTTTCGAATTATTGGACAATAAACTTTTATAAACTTGGTTTTTCGATCGAAAAACCAAGATTTTCTCCAGCCAACTGAAAATCTTGGTTTTTCAAATCGATAATCTTGTGTTTCAAATGATAAACCAAGTTTTTCACCAAGGCGACGAAAAACTTGGTTTTTCAATTGATAAACCAAGCTTTTGTTATTATTTTACGTTCCGCGTTGATAAAAACAAGTTTTTCCATCGTGGTTTTTCGAATTATTGGACATTACACTTTGATAATGAAAAACTTGGATTTTCAATCGAAAAACTTGGTTTTTCGAGTTACTGGAGTGTAATGTCCAATAATTCGAAAAACTTGGTTTTTCGAATTATTGAACATTGGTTTTCGATCGAAAACCCCAGATTTTCACCAGCCATCTGAAAATCTTGTTTTTTTCAAATCGATAATCTTGGTTTTTCAAATGAAATTGCCTAGCAGTCGAAAAACTTGGACTTTCAATCGAAAAACTTGAGTTTTCAATCGATAAAGGTTTTTCGAGTTACTGGCCATTGGGCCTACTATTATATAAACGTCTTGTGCTTCGCGCTCATATTTATAAACTAAATAATCTCAGCGTTTAAAGCCTAGTGGCGTGCCACTTTTTGTATCAACAAGTGTTGTTCTTGTTCTTTTAAGCAGACGTCTGATTTTGAGTGTATTTAAAATCCCGGGCTCTTCATCTTAAGAATCAGGACACGAACCTTATCACGATACGGCCTTGCTAAGAAGTTTAATCACATATCCGTCAAGCGATCCTTGGACTCAACGATTTGTGATTTTAAAATACACACACACAGAATATATCTATATATCAAACAATTTAATTTTCTTCAAAAAATCTTTATTGTTAATGAGTCAAAGACCGTAAAAAAATACTTCTAAATATTATATCCATAAATAATTACAGGTCACATTTCAAACGATGTTGATATATATTTAATAATACATACAGACCAGCTGTATTAAATAGTTATACGCATAATTGTTTACAAAACATATGCAACATCGTAAAATATACATTAAAAGAAAAGCTATATATTTTATAATACACACAGACCAGCTGTATTAAATATAGTTATATACGCATAATTGTTTACAAAACATATGCAACATCGTAAAATATACATTATAAGAAAAGCTGTATATTTCATAATACATACAGACCAGCTGTATTAAAATAAGTATACGCATAATTGTTTACAAAACATATGCAACATCGTAAAATATATATCATAAGAAAAGCTATATATTTCATAATACATACAGACCAGCTGTATTAAATAGTTATACGCATAATTGTTTACAAAACATATGCAACATCGTAACATATTATACATTAAAAGAAAAAATATACATTTCATAATAGGCTACATACAGACCAGCTGTATTACGCATAAATTGTACTTTAGTTTTTTTTTACTTACATAAAAGAAAATATTTGATGCATTTGCCATTCGGGCTTTAGGCATACGGAGTGAATCCTATACCTAAACTTCCAAGTGCATTTTTGGTTGAGGTTTTTTTTCAACCTGCTTAGCCAACACATCATCGCGTATCTCGTAATTGTACCAACATATATCTAAACATGAAAGCAATTAATAAGGCATACCCTTTCGGATTCGTACACGTAAGAACATGTTTTGGTTTATAAGGGAAGTTATCGGCTCTCTCCCGTTTTTTGGACACATTTATTGGACACGCTGTAAACTTTCATGCCGCTCGTCAGAGGGCGTCTTTCAAAATAATCAATCAGGCAGGGTCTACAATAAGAGGAGCTGGAATCTGTGAATAAGTATAGGTGTAGGCCTACATGTATTTAATATAATTCCCACGTAATCCTTGCAAATCATCAATGTCGCCAAATATGGAATCATATCCATAATGCATTTCCAAAAATGTAAGTCTTAAGTTTAAGACATGATTCACCATTATTTCTTTGGTATTCTAAAATAGATTTTCGATTGAGGACATTTCGTATTGGTTTGTTATTCTTGAATTAATATACTTAATTCTTTTGAATTTGCATTTGAGATCATAAATCCCCATTGCAAAACTGGGTGATTTTCCTGTACTGATTAAACGCATGGTGACTTTATGATTAATTCGAACCTTTTAATTCTGCTATATGACCCATTCAGTCGCATTCTGATTTTGTTTCAACCTGTTGACGATCAACGTTGTACAGGACAAAGTGTATCACACTTGGTTAACTTCAAACTTTTTATCACAAAGCATATCAGTTAACGATATTAAATTTACGGGTCATCTAGTCGATGACTCACTCATTTAGTCACAGGCTATATGTAACTGATATTCTGATATAATTAAACATAAAGTTCAAATATAAATAATACAAGCCTACGCCTTCTACTGTAATATTTAGTAATAGAGGCAACAAGTCAGGAAAAGTGACAAAGCACATTTCGACTTATTTACAGAAACAAAGTGCAATCCGATTTTCATGAATATTTGAATTTATATACAATATCAATTTTGAGGAAATAGTGATCAACTATGAAATAGGAGCGAATTATATATTTCAAAATTAGTGGTGGACTAAACACATCATTGCAATCAAATTTGTTTCGTATGGATGGAGGAACCATCCACACTCCTCAGTTGCTATGTGTAGAGTGACAAAAATAGTCATACTTTAAACAACACATAATCGGTAGAAGAAAAAATTGTTAACAGGTTAGAGATACAAAGCTTTCGACATAATAGTTTTAACACAGATGATTACACAAGGTATATATTACAAGGTATAGTATTTGAAATTATCTTAATTTCGACTTGGGAATTACAGAAAGGAATTACAACATGGAGGTCTATGTACACACCACTTGTATGATAATATTGGAATTATAAATAAACACATAATTAACAAACAATATTTCTATGATAAAGTTCAGGTAAACCGACGTTGTTTTCTCATCTATTTTCATTTTCTTTTACCTGATTAATTTGATTGAAAAGTAAAATTGTCACGTTGAATATCAGCGTACAGTATAAAGTTAATTGGTCTGTATCTCATCAGATTTGGAGGTAAAATCCCACAATGCATTGTACGCATAGGCTATTCAAAAAACACAAAATTTGCCATTGCATTTTCCCCATTTTTTGCGAAGAAAGTTGATAATAAGATTTACTGTATCAAATTTATGATTGTTGGATAAATTTCTATTGTCTTAATAAATACATCAACCTCACCTAGAAAAAATAAAAACTCACGGAATATTAAGAGTTAGGGGAGGATGGGGCAACTGGACCGGTTAAGCATATTTCATGATATAAAAGCTTAAAGCTCGTGTAAATATTTATGGAATTGCTATGAAAATATCACGCATGTAACTGTTTACATATAACATATAATCAATGTTTAAAAATATCCAAACAAAAGGCCAATTACCACTAACTAAAAACTTTACTTAGCACGGTCCAGTTACCCCATTGTTGGGGCAACTGGTCCTATATGTTCCAACGGTTAGAATACACAGAAATCATTGATTGACAACACGGTAACTAAGCAGTATTTTCTTTACAAACTCATTACCATATTATTTAACGTGTAAAAATGATACAGGTCTCATGAAACCCATGTTTTATACAGATTTCGTGGTTAACGTGTAAAAAGCAGTAATACTAATGGTGTACAAAGCAAGCGCAATTTTCGACTGCACGTTTATTATAGATAAAACGGTATGAACCTAGTTAAATGGTTACATGGTTGTGATATTCAGACGCCCATACATTTGTCTATATATACCCCTTTCTTTAATGATTTTATTTACTTCATATAATCATTATTTAGTACTTATAATAAACCATCTTGATATTTAGCCAGCTTTTCATGTTACAGGGGAAGTTAGTCAATATGACAATGATGACCCAACGGTTGATATGCACAAAAAGCAGTGGATAAAATACATAAATCATGATATTTCGTCATAGCAAATACCTTTACAGACACCATTCAAAATATAATAAAGATGTAATTCATAATACCGAGGTTTTAAACCATTCTAAAGCAATTTCATGTAATACTGTAATCCTTCAATATCAGAAATAGTGGTATTAGACCCGAAATGCCCCAAAATGTCTAAGAACTTGAAAGAATACTTGAAAGAATGTGAATTATTTCATATTCTATTCACATTTCAATACCGAGTCATGTTTTATTGACACTAACAACTCATTTTCCAAAATGAATTTTACAATTTTGAATAAGTTTTTGCAGGCGGTCCAGTTGCCCCACACTCCTTCGGACCACTTACCCCAACAATTGACGTAGCACTTTGTCGAGATGAAACGTTATTAAAACACGCCTGTGACGTAATACATTTTACGACAAAATGTTTTAAAACATACCACCATTTGTCATAATAATCAATAACTCCAATACATTTCAGAAAAAAGGCAAAACTGCATTTTTGTATTTAGCCATTACACAGATTTCTGTAGCCAGTGAGTATCTTTGAATTCGCAAATATTACGGCGTTTGGGTCCTACAAGTAGACGAGTGTCTTTAGATAAGTAAGAAATGGTGTACTTTGTTATTTGCAAATTCATGAACTCCACCAAATGAATACCCGTGATAATGATTTAAGTTGAAGCATTCTTTAAATGATAATATTGATCGGAAATCCAAACCACCAATGTCCCAAATTAGCAATATGCGCCATTTTACGGTCATTTCAACCAGAACCTATGGTTTTAATCATATTTCGGAAAGTCCCTAAGCACACTACAATATAGCACCCATCAAATTCAATATGCACCTAGTATATTAAGACGACTGTACTGCATGTATATATTTACTGTTGCATATCTGTCAATCATATAAAGTACATTAAACATGATCTAAACCCATCTTCATATTATATCGCCCATACTATCTGTGAATTTTCAATCAGTCACTCAAGGAGTTAGCTTCAAAGATTTGGAGAAAAATCACATGTGTAAATATCCTAAAGTTCCAAATGTTTTGGATTGTAGAAGGTAAAGATATATGTCAAGTATCAACAAAAGTCGTATTGTTCAAAAGAAAGCAGTATGCCCATACAATTACAAAATCCTTCATTTCGGACCACTTGCCCCACGGTCCAGTTGCCCTATATTCCCCTATTATGAACTTGAAAATGGTGCACAAAAAGACATTTTGGCCAGAAAATAAAATAGCCTAGTAAAAATAATCAGTGGAACCTTTCCAGATCTGTAAATTTGATCAAACTGATATCATCCGTCATATTGATGCATAAAAAGAAACCCAAAGATGTTGAAGACACATGTTTCACGCCTTAGTGTCTTTGACAATACCAATTATCGAAAAGCGTATAAAATGTTTTCTTTATTGTGTTAATTACAGTTATTATGGTTATGGTGCTTAATAAACATGATGAAGTGATATGATATTAAAGGGATTTTTTTTTTTACAATATAAATTATCAAATCTCTAGTTTCGTTTTTGCGAAATGTTGATATGTTGTATTGATACCGATAAATTATGGTTATTTTGATAGTCTAATCACTGAAGGTGCTCGTTTTTGTACTGAAAATGAAAATCTTGGCAAAAATGAAAATGAAATGATTAAATGAATGCGGTTAGTTATTAAATAATGCAACCTACAAGACGCAAGATAAACGCAATCAATGTATTAATAATTAAATAAGGCAAAAAGGCGACGAAAAAACCCCAACCTGTTCTACGGGCAAACGGACCTCTCTCGTAGAGTCGGTCGGTCAGGCGGGTTACATTTCAGGAAATGTTTGTGAATTTACAGCAATTTTCAAAAAACAATATCAAAGATTTCCTAAATAAAATTAAAAAAACCTTCTATACTTTGTTATTGAAAAAAATGGATCGGTCGGGCCTGTAAACCAGGGTTTTTCGTCTTCAAAACGGCAAAACTACTACGCCGAGCTCTAGACTTTTACGATGACTTCAGAGTAATAATTTGCACCAGCCGCCATACAAATACTCACGAATATGGATCTGAGACAAAAGTCAATGTTGTCATGTCCGAACAGATTCACTTCAAGCGATTTTTAAGAGTATTTGTACGTTACGTGTTGCAATGCATTACTCTCGCGTCGTCGTAAATGTTTAGAGTAAACCCCACTCTTACTCTATTATGGCCCATCGTTTTGAATTTGCAGTTCTGCCTTTTAAAAGAAAGCTTCGTACACATTACTGCTGGAATTTAGAAGTTTATTTACCATCGTTAATTTGTAGCAACTCTGAATTTATACAATGTACAATGTTGCCATTATTTTTTCAACTTTCCTCTGTGTATTGTTTAAAATAATCGCTATAACTTTCCGTTCCACTACCCGCACCCCCTGATATATTGTCCTCCTCGTCAAACTCGTCATCCTCATAACCCTTGTTCAACATCTCCGGGTTCTTCTTCCATGGCTTCTCCAGATCGGAATCTGAATCAGTATCAGTTTGTTCTACAGATGGTCCCGCTGCACCGATTGTTATTGCACCGTACGGATTATCCACCACTGTATGCTGAGAAAGATCCATTGTAGGCAATTCGGCAATTGGCTGTGGCGCCGGAGCAGGATTCTCCTGATCGCTAGATTGTTTTCTCCTGCGGTATAACAGAAACAGTAGCGGAAGTAGAGTGAGGAGGAGCAAAATAAGCAGGCCAAGGACTAGTCCAACTATTAAAGCAGTATTGTCTGTTGTGACTACCACCTGCGTGCCTTCAAAACTGGTTGAATTGTCCGTTGTCATAAAAGTAGTAGCAGTAGTAATAGCGGTAGTCGTAGTTCCTGTGGTGTCAGATGTGGGTGTTGTTGAAGAAGGATTCAAAGTGATCGTGCAGGTTTTGGCATACTCTGGAAGATCATTAGGTACGGCACGGCAAACAAATGTACGCTGAAGATTGGGATCTGAGTCTATCTCAATAGTACTGATACGACTGTATTCCCCTCCTATTTGCTGGCTACCCTCGTGCCAGGTTAAAACTGCTGGAGGATCGTCACCTGTCGACAGGCAAGTTAGAATGTCCTTGTCCGGGCTGTAGTGTATATTGTGAGTACATTCTGGATCTGTTGTCGGTACTGGAACGACTGTCAATCTGATCTTCTGTTTCAGAAGAGTTCGATGTCTATCATCCTCGTAAAGTTGATGCGTGAGACCAAAGTAGCCATTGTCCTTTATGGTCATATCAGTGATAGTAAGTTTACAGGTATGTATCGTCTTAGATGATCCATTAAATTCAGAGGAATAATCCGTGCTGTATTTACCACGACCCGCAAATTCAGATCTATCGGTGTCAGAAATGGTCGTTGCTACCTGTGATGGAATCGAACGAATAATCTGGGTATCATTATCCCATTCAATAAACCATTCCAGAATCTGGCTTTGTGAAGAAGGTTCTATAACTGTCACTAGAAACGTCACGCTGTCTCCATAGATGACAGTGGTGTTAACAGGCCAATCTGTTGCACGGATCATGTTTTGAGCGGTGGTTCCTGACTTGTCAGAAAGTATCATCCCGATTACAAGCATACAAAGAGTTCGGAAGAAATCATTACGATGTAGTCGTCCAGCCATCATGAGGATCGTATCAACGTAGATATAAGCGTACTGTTACAAATAATTACGGATGTGTTATGACAAGAAAACATAAGTTGATTTGTTCGTGTCCTGGTTTGAAAGAAAGTTTTATTTTACGAAACTACAATAGGAATGTGTCATACTGCTATACTCAATGCCATGGTCGACCAATTTATAGTTAATGCAATGTAAATAAAAAATGAAACTCAGTGAACCTTTTCCCAGGCTCCATATATGGGCATCAGATTGGTAATTACCCACTTGTTGGCATACAGTGCTAAATATAAATCTAAGCAACTCAAACTTTGGCAGTCTTATTTCAACGTAATGGTTCATGGAACTGATATTTGGTCATATCTCTCACAATGAACCAATGAGTCATTTAATAAGTAGAAGAATAGACATGGTGGAAAAAAGTTAAAATTTCAACCGGTAGGCCTAGAGAATTGGACGTGACACAGGTTTGTTTAAAAATGCAAATAAATTCATAGGCATGATAGGTGAGTCAGAATGAAACGACGATCTTATACACAATAAGATGTTTGTTCCAATTAAATAATATGTCAAAGGTGAACCAAAATGGTGACCGGTGATTCAAGTTTGTTTTATTCGATGGAGGATATTGTAAAAAACAAAATGCAAAAAGATTTACCCTTTAATATTGCACTGGAAACAAAATAGAGTTTCTAAGCATGCATAATTTGTAACATATAATTATTATTGAGGATGGCAGGTTACTACCCTGTACAGGTTTGTTCATAATTGGAGGGACAAGAAATAAAAGTGAACCGACAAGACTTTACCGATGAAAGTTTTGCGCGCGTAAATTGCTATCTTCGTACCAATTTGACCGTCATAATATCATAATCCCATGATTTCCCTTGTCTCAACAGACAGACTCAAAATATTGGCGTCCCCTCCCTCTTCCTACCCCACTGATACGTCATAGGTGTTACCCAGGCTCGCACACAGAACCTCAATAGTTCGGTAGCGTAAGCATCCACTCATGACTTTTGTTTGTGCAGACCTATCGACCGAGACCCGGACCGATCGGAGTCGGGAGGAACACCTGTTACGTAGTAATGCGTCATCCGTATCATCCATGTCCGTATTCAGTTCATCCCACACTAAAAAAGAAACACTGGCAATTATGATTGATTATGTATATCTTTTTCCCTGAACAGTATTTAAAGAAATTATTTTTTGCATTATATTCTTCTAAACATACCCCATCGAATAAAATATAATGGAATCATAATTTTTGGTTCACCTTTAAGGGATCAGGGTACAATGTGTGACTTGAATGATCTATCAGGGTGGGTACAATGTGTAACTTGAATGATCTATCAGGGTACAATGTGTAACTTGAATGATCTATCAGGGTACAATGTGTAACTTGAATGATCTATTAGGGTACAATGTGTAACTTGAATGATCTATCAGGGTACAATGTGTAACTTGAATGATCTATCAGGGTACAATGTGTGACTTGAATGATCTATCAGGGTACAATGTGTAACTTGAATGATCTATCAGGGTACAATGCGTGACTTGAGTGATCTATCAGGGTACAATGCGTGACTTGAATGATCTATCAGGGTATAGTGCGTGACTTGAATGATCTATCAGGGTACAACGCGTGACTTGAGTGATCTATCAGGGTACAATGCGTGACTTGAATGATCTATCAGGGTATAGTGCGTGACTTGAATGATCTATCAGGGTACAATGCGTGACTTGAGTGATCTATCAGGGTACAATGCGTGACTTGAATGATCTATCAGGGTATAGTGCGTGACTTGAGTGATCTACAGGGTACAATGTGTAACTTGAATGATCTATCAGGGTACAATGCGTGACTTGAGTGATCTATCAGGATGCAATGTGTAACTTGAATGTTCTATCAGGATACAATGCGTGACTTGAATGATCTATCAGGGTACAATGTGTAACTTGAATGATCTATCAGGGTACAATGTGTAACTTGAATGATCTATCAGGGTACAATGCGTGACTTGAATGATCTATCAGGGTATAGTGCGTGACTTGAGTGATCTATCAGGGTACAATGCGTGACTTGAGTGATCTATCAGGATGCAATGTGTAACTTGAATGATCTATCAGGGTATAATGCGTGACTTGAGTGATCTATCAGGATGCAATGTGTAACTTGAATGATCTATCAGGGTACAATGCGTGACTTGAATGATCTATCAGGGTGTAATGCGTGACTTGAATGATCTATCAGGGTACAATGCGTGACATGAATGATCTATCAGGGTACAATGCGTGACTTGAATGATCTATCAGGGTACAATGTGTAACTTGAATGATCTATCAGGGTATAGTGCGTGACTTGAATGATCTATCAGGGTACAATGCGTGACTTGAATGATCTATCAGGGTACAATGCGTGACTTGAGTGATCTATCAGGATGCAATGTGTAACTTGAATGATCTATCAGGGTACAATGCGTGACTTGAATGATCTATCAGGGTGCAATGCGTGACTTGAATGATCTATCAGGGTACAATGCGTGACATGAATGATCTATCAGGGTACAATGTGTGACTTGAATGATCTATCAGGGTACAATGTGTAACTTGAATGATCTATTAGGGTGCAATGTGTGACTTGAATGATCTATTAGGGTACAATGCGGGACTTGAATGATCTATTAGGGTACAATGCGGGACTTGAATGATCTATCAGGGTACAATGCGTGACATGAATGATCTATCAGGGTACAATGCGTGACATAAATGATCTATCAGGGTACAATGTGTGACTTGAATGATCTATCAGGGTACAATGCGGGACTTGAATGATCTATTAGGGTACAATAGATCATTATTAAACAGGATAAGACCATTTGTTGACCCCTTGCTGCGTTGGAACCAGAATGGCTTCAGACAGCATAGATCAACCGTCTCTCAAATACTGGCTCTGAGACGTATCATTGAAGGCATGAAGACAAAGAATCTTCCTCTGGCAGTAGTATTCATAGATTACTCAAAAGCTTTCGATTCGATCCATCGTGAACGGATGTTCCAAATCCTACATGCGTATGGTATTCCAGGAGTCATCATTGATGCAATCAAGGCTATCTACACAGATTCATCTGCCTTAGTGATATCTGCAGACGGTGATACCGAACCTTTCGAGATTCTGGCTGGAGTTCTACAAGGAGACACCCTTGCTCCATTCCTCTTCATAGTGGTAGTAGATTACATCATGCGGCATGCCTTGAAGGACATCAACCAATCCACCGGGATCGTTCTTGAGAGAAGGAAGAGTAGACGTCATCCAGAGCTACGCCTTCATGATTTGGACTTCGCTGATGACATAGCACTCTTGTCTTCATCCATTGAGTCAGCTGAAATTCTGCTACAGCATATCGAAGAAGCTTCAAACTGTGTTGGCCTGCACCTTAATGTTGGAAAAACCAAGACTCTGCTAGTCGGCATCCCATCCTCCACAAATGTCACAACTCTGAGTGGTGCCAAACTTGACAACATCAAGGAGTTTAAGTACCTAGGATCGTCAATGCCAGACTCTTTCCATGACTTCAAGTGCCGGAAAGCTCAAGCCTGGGTTGCATGCAACAAGCTGGAGAAGATATGGAAATCTAAACTTGATAGGCCAACTAAAATCAAGTTTTTCCGAGCTTGCGTGGAAAGTATTCTACTATATGGTTCAGAGACATGGACAGTTACAAAGACTTTTGAGGACAGAATAAATGGATGCTACACACAGTTGCTGAGGAGAGTCCTTAACATCAGTTGGAGAGACCACAAAACTAATGAAGAGGTGTATGGTGAAATTCCTCCGCTGGCTAACTCAGTAAGGAAGCGACGGCTCCAGTTTGCTGGACACTGCCTACGAGCATCCGATCAACCTGTCTCCCGAGTGCTTTTCTGGACTCCAAGTGAAGGCCATTCATCCCGTGGCAGGAGATCCACCACCTATCCTGACAGCATCTCAAAGGACCTTGATCTTGAACCCAATGAAGTTCAACAGCTTATGTTGGATAAACTTGCTTGGAGGAAATTTGTAACTGCTGCTTCCAATATTCCGTCCAAGGACGACCGATGATGATGAGGGTACAATGCGGGACTTGAATGATCTATCAGGGTGCAATGCGTGACTTGAATGATCTATCAGGGTGCAATGCGTGACTTGAATGATCTATCAGGGTACAATGCGTTACTTGAATAATCTATCAGGGTGCAATGCGTGACTTGAATGATCTATCAGGGTACAATGCGTGACATGAATGATCTATCAGGGTACAATGCGTGACATGAATGATCTATCAGGGTACAATGTGTAACTTGAATGATCTATCAGGGTACAATGTGTGACTTGAATGATCTATCAGGGTACAATGTGTAACTTGAATGATCTATTAGGGTGCAATGTGTGACTTGAATGATCTATTAGGGTACAATGCGGGACTTGAATGATCTATTAGGGTACAATGCGGGACTTGAATGATCTATTAGGGTACAATGCGGGACTTGAATGATCTATCAGGGTACAATGCGTGACATGAATGATCTATCAGGGTACAATGCGTGACATGAATGATCTATCAGGGTACAATGTGTGACTTGAATGATCTATCAGGGTACAATGCGGGACTTGAATGATCTATTAGGGTACAATGCGGGACTTGAATGTAGGGACTTGAATGATCTATCAGGGTACAATGCGTGACATGAATGATCTATCAGGGTACAATGCGTGACTTGAATGATCTATCAGGGTATAGTGCGTGACTTGAATGATCTATCAGGGTACAATGCGTGACTTGAGTGATCTATCAGGGTACAATGCGTGACTTGAATGATCTATCAGGGTATAGTGCGTGACTTGAGTGATCTACAGGGTACAATGTGTAACTTGAATGATCTATCAGGGTACAATGCGTGACTTGAGTGATCTATCAGGATGCAATGTGTAACTTGAATGTTCTATCAGGATACAATGCGTGACTTGAATGATCTATCAGGGTACAATGTGTAACTTGAATGATCTATCAGGGTACAATGTGTAACTTGAATGATCTATCAGGGTACAATGCGTGACTTGAATGATCTATCAGGGTATAGTGCGTGACTTGAGTGATCTGTCAGGGTACAATGCGTGACTTGAGTGATCTATCAGGATGCAATGTGTAACTTGAATGATCTATCAGGGTACAATGCGTGACTTGAGTGATCTATCAGGATGCAATGTGTAACTTGAATGATCTATCAGGGTACAATGCGTGACTTGAATGATCTATCAGGGTACAATGCGTGACATGAATGATCTATCAGGGTACAATGCGTGACTTGAATGATCTATCAGGGTACAATGTGTAACTTGAATGATCTATCAGGGTATAGTGATCTATTAGGGTACAATGCGGGACTTGAATGATCTATCAGGGTACAATGCGTGACATGAATGATCTATCAGGGTACAATGCGTGACATGAATGATCTATCAGGGTACAATGTGTGACTTGAATGATCTATCAGGGTACAATGCGGGACTTGAATGATCTATTAGGGTACAATGCGGGACTTGAATGATCTATCAGGGTGCAATGCGTGACTTGAAAGATCTATCAGGGTGCAATGCGTGACTTGAATGATCTATCAGGGTACAATGCGTTACTTGAATAATCTATCAGGGTGCAATGCGTGACTTGAATGATCTATCAGGGTACAATGCGTGACATGAATGATCTATCAGGGTACAATGCGTGACATGAATGATCTATCAGGGTACAATGTGTAACTTGAATGATCTATCAGGGTACAATGTGTGACTTGAATGATCTATCAGGGTACAATGTGTAACTTGAATGATCTATTAGGGTGCAATGTGTGACTTGAATGATCTATTAGGGTACAATGCGGGACTTGAATGATCTATTAGGGTACAATGCGGGACTTGAATGATCTATTAGGGTACAATGCGGGACTTGAATGATCTATCAGGGTACAATGCGTGACATGAATGATCTATCAGGGTACAATGCGTGACATGAATGATCTATCAGGGTACAATGTGTGACTTGAATGATCTATCAGGGTACAATGCGGGACTTGAATGATCTATTAGGGTACAATGCGGGACTTGAATGTAGGGACTTGAATGATCTATCAGGGTACAATGCGTGACATGAATGATCTATCAGGGTACAATGCGTGACTTGAATGATCTATCAGGGTATAGTGCGTGACTTGAATGATCTATCAGGGTACAATGCGTGACTTGAGTGATCTATCAGGGTACAATGCGTGACTTGAATGATCTATCAGGGTATAGTGCGTGACTTGAGTGATCTACAGGGTACAATGTGTAACTTGAATGATCTATCAGGGTACAATGCGTGACTTGAGTGATCTATCAGGATGCAATGTGTAACTTGAATGTTCTATCAGGATACAATGCGTGACTTGAATGATCTATCAGGGTACAATGTGTAACTTGAATGATCTATCAGGGTACAATGTGTAACTTGAATGATCTATCAGGGTACAATGCGTGACTTGAATGATCTATCAGGGTATAGTGCGTGACTTGAGTGATCTATCAGGGTACAATGCGTGACTTGAGTGATCTATCAGGATGCAATGTGTAACTTGAATGATCTATCAGGGTACAATGCGTGACTTGAGTGATCTATCAGGATGCAATGTGTAACTTGAATGATCTATCAGGGTACAATGCGTGACTTGAATGATCTATCAGGGTGTAATGCGTGACTTGAATGATGTATCAGGGTACAATGCGTGACATGAATGATCTATCAGGGTACAATGCGTGACTTGAATGATCTATCAGGGTACAATGTGTAACTTGAATGATCTATCAGGGTATAGTGCGTGACTTGAATGATCTATCAGGGTACAATGCGTGACTTGAATGATCTATCAGGGTACAATGCGTGACTTGAGTGATCTATCAGGATGCAATGTGTAACTTGAATGATCTATCAGGGTACAATGCGTGACTTGAATGATCTATCAGGGTGCAATGCGTGACTTGAATGATCTATCAGGGTACAATGCGTGACATGAATGATCTATCAGGGTACAATGCGTGACATGAATGATCTATCGGGGTACAATGTGTAACTTGAATGATCTATCAGGGTACAATGTGTGACTTGAATGATCTATCAGGGTACAATGTGTAACTTGAATGATCTATCAGGGTACAATGCGTGACTTGAGTGATCTATCAGGGTACAATGCGTGACTTGAATGATCTATCAGGGTATAGTGCGTGACTTGAATGATCTATCAGGGTACAACGCGTGACTTGAGTGATCTATCAGGGTACAATGCGTGACTTGAATGATCTATCAGGGTATAGTGCGTGACTTGAATGATCTATCAGGGTACAATGCGTGACTTGAGTGATCTATCAGGGTACAATGCGTGACTTGAATGATCTATCAGGGTATAGTGCGTGACTTGAGTGATCTACAGGGTACAATGTGTAACTTGAATGATCTATCAGGGTACAATGCGTGACTTGAGTGATCTATCAGGATGCAATGTGTAACTTGAATGTTCTATCAGGATACAATGCGTGACTTGAATGATCTATCAGGGTACAATGTGTAACTTGAATGATCTATCAGGGTACAATGTGTAACTTGAATGATCTATCAGGGTACAATGCGTGACTTGAATGATCTATCAGGGTATAGTGCGTGACTTGAGTGATCTATCAGGGTACAATGCGTGACTTGAGTGATCTATCAGGATGCAATGTGTAACTTGAATGATCTATCAGGGTACAATGCGTGACTTGAGTGATCTATCAGGATGCAATGTGTAACTTGAATGATCTATCAGGGTACAATGCGTGACTTGAATGATCTATCAGGGTGTAATGCGTGACTTGAATGATCTATCAGGGTACAATGCGTGACATGAATGATCTATCAGGGTACAATGCGTGACTTGAATGATCTATCAGGGTACAATGTGTAACTTGAATGATCTATCAGGGTATAGTGCGTGACTTGAATGATCTATCAGGGTACAATGCGTGACTTGAATGATCTATCAGGGTACAATGCGTGACTTGAGTGATCTATCAGGATGCAATGTGTAACTTGAATGATCTATCAGGGTACAATGCGTGACTTGAATGATCTATCAGGGTGCAATGCGTGACTTGAATGATCTATCAGGGTACAATGCGTGACATGAATGATCTATCAGGGTACAATGCGTGACATGAATGATCTATCGGGGTACAATGTGTAACTTGAATGATCTATCAGGGTACAATGTGTGACTTGAATGATCTATCAGGGTACAATGTGTAACTTGAATCATCTATTAGGGTGCAATGTGTGACTTGAATGATCTATTAGGGTACAATGCGGGACTTGAATGATCTATTAGGGTACAATGCGGGACTTGAATGATCTATCAGGGTACAATGCGTGACATGAATGATCTATCAGGGTACAATGCGTGACATGAATGATCTATCAGGGTACAATGTGTGACTTGAATGATCTATCAGGGTACAATGCGGGACTTGAATGATCTATTAGGGTACAATAGATCATTATTAAACAGGATAAGACCATTTGTTGACCCCTTGCTGCGTTGGAACCAGAATGGCTTCAGACAGCATAGATCAACCGTCTCTCAAATACTGGCTCTGAGACGTATCATTGAAGGCATGAAGACAAAGAATCTTCCTCTAGCAGTAGTATTCATAGATTACTCAAAAGCTTTCGATTCGATCCATCGTGAACGGATGTTCCAAATCCTACATGCGTATGGTATTCCAGGAGTCATCATTGATGCAATCAAGGCTATCTACACAGATTCATCTGCCTTAGTGATATCTGCAGACGGTGATACCGAACCTTTCGAGATTCTGGCTGGAGTTCTACAAGGAGACACCCTTGCTCCATTCCTCTTCATAGTGGTAGTAGATTACATCATGCGGCATGCCTTGAAGGACATCAACCAATCCACCGGGATCGTTCTTGAGAGAAGGAAGAGTAGACGTCATCCAGAGCTACGCCTTCATGATTTGGACTTCGCTGATGACATAGCACTCTTGTCTTCATCCATTGAGTCAGCTGAAATTCTGCTACAGCATATCGAAGAAGTTTCAAACTGTGTTGGCCTGCACCTTAATGTTGGAAAAACCAAGACTCTGCTAGTCGGCATCCCATCCTCCACAAATGTCACAACTCTGAGTGGTGCCAAACTTGACAACATCAAGGAGTTTAAGTACCTAGGATCGTCAATGCCAGACTCTTTCCATGACTTCAAGTGCCGGAAAGCTCAAGCCTGGGTTGCATGCAACAAGCTGGAGAAGATATGGAAATCTAAACTTGATAGGCCAACTAAAATCAAGTTTTTCCGAGCTTGCGTGGAAAGTATTCTACTATATGGTTCAGAGACATGGACAGTTACAAAGACTTTTGAGGACAGAATAAATGGATGCTACACACAGTTGCTGAGGAGAGTCCTTAACATCAGTTGGAGAGACCACAAAACTAATGAAGAGGTGTATGGTGAAATTCCTCCGCTGGCTAACTCAGTAAGGAAGCGACGGCTCCAGTTTGCTGGACACTGCCTACGAGCATCCGATCAACCTGTCTCCCGAGTGCTTTTCTGGACTCCAAGTGAAGGCCATTCATCCCGTGGCAGGAGATCCACCACCTATCCTGACAGCATCTCAAAGGACCTTGATCTTGAACCCAATGAAGTTCAACAGCTTATGTTGGATAAACTTGCTTGGAGGAAATTTGTAACTGCTGCTTCCAATATTCCGTCCAAGGACGACCGATGATGATGAGGGTACAATGCGGGACTTGAATGATCTATCAGGGTGCAATGCGTGACTTGAATGATCTATCAGGGTACAATGCGTGACATGAATGATCTATCAGGGTACAAAGTGTAACTTGAATGATCTATCAGGGTACAATGTGTGACTTGAATGATCTATCAGGGTACAATGTGTAACTTGAATGATCTATTAGGGTGCAATGTGTGACTTGAATGATCTATTAGGGTACAATGCGGGACTTGAATGATCTATTAGGGTACAATGCGGGACTTGAATGATCTATTAGGGTACAATGCGGGACTTGAATGATCTATCAGGGTACAATGCGTGACATGAATGATCTATCAGGGTACAATGCGTGACATGAATGATCTATCAGGGTACAATGTGTGACTTGAATGATCTATCAGGGTACAATGCGGGACTTGAATGATCTATTAGGGTACAATGCGGGACTTGAATGTAGGGACTTGAATGATCTATCAGGGTACAATGCGTGACATGAATGATCTATCAGGGTACAATGCGTGACTTGAATGATCTATCAGGGTATAGTGCGTGACTTGAATGATCTATCAGGGTACAATGCGTGACTTGAGTGATCTATCAGGGTACAATGCGTGACTTGAATGATCTATCAGGGTATAGTGCGTGACTTGAGTGATCTACAGGGTACAATGCGTAACTTGAATGATCTATCAGGGTACAATGCGTGACTTGAGTGATCTATCAGGATGCAATGTGTAACTTGAATGTTCTATCAGGATACAATGCGTGACTTGAATGATCTATCAGGGTACAATGTGTAACTTGAATGATCTATCAGGGTACAATGTGTAACTTGAATGATCTATCAGGGTACAATGCGTGACTTGAATGATCTATCAGGGTATAGTGCGTGACTTGAGTGATCTATCAGGGTACAATGCGTGACTTGAGTGATCTATCAGGATGCAATGTGTAACTTGAATGATCTATCAGGGTACAATGCGTGACTTGAGTGATCTATCAGGATGCAATGTGTAACTTGAATGATCTATCAGGGTACAATGCGTGACTTGAATGATCTATCAGGGTGTAATGCGTGACTTGAATGATCTATCAGGGTACAATGCGTGACATGAATGATCTATCAGGGTACAATGCGTGACTTGAATGATCTATCAGGGTACAATGTGTAACTTGAATGATCTATCAGGGTATAGTGCGTTACTTGAATGATCTATCAGGGTACAATGCGTGACTTGAATGATCTATCAGGGTACAATGCGTGACTTGAGTGATCTATCAGGATGCAATGTGTAACTTGAATGATCTATCAGGGTACAATGCGTGACTTGAATGATCTATCAGGGTGCAATGCGTGACTTGAATGATCTATCAGGGTACAATGCGTGACATGAATGATCTATCAGGGTACAATGCGTGACATGAATGATCTATCGGGGTACAATGTGTAACTTGAATGATCTATCAGGGTACAATGTGTGACTTGAATGATCTATCAGGGTACAATGTGTAACTTGAATGATCTATTAGGGTGCAATGTGTGACTTGAATGATCTATTAGGGTACAATGCGGGACTTGAATGATCTATTAGGGTACAATGCGGGACTTGAATGATCTATTAGGGTACAATGCGGGACTTGAATGATCTATCAGGGTACAATGCGTGACATGAATGATCTATCAGGGTACAATGCGTGACATGAATGATCTATCAGGGTACAATGTGTGACTTGAATGATCTATCAGGGTACAATGCGGGACTTGAATGATCTATTAGGGTACAATGCGGGACTTGAATGATCTATCAGGGTGCAATGCGTGACTTGAAAGATCTATCAGGGTGCAATGCGTGACTTGAATGATCTATCAGGGTACAATGCGTTACTTGAATAATCTATCAGGGTGCAATGCGTGACTTGAATGATCTATCAGGGTACAATGCGTGACATGAATGATCTATCAGGGTACAATGCGTGACTTGAGTGATCTATCAGGATGCAATGTGTAACTTGAATGATCTATCAGGGTACAATGCGTGACTTGAGTGATCTATCAGGATGCAATGTGTAACTTGAATGATCTATCAGGGTACAATGCGTGACTTGAATGATCTATCAGGGTGTAATGCGTGACTTGAATGATGTATCAGGGTACAATGCGTGACATGAATGATCTATCAGGGTACAATGCGTGACTTGAATGATCTATCAGGGTACAATGTGTAACTTGAATGATCTATCAGGGTATAGTGCGTAACTTGAATGATCTATCAGGGTACAATGCGTGACTTGAATGATCTATCAGGGTACAATGCGTGACTTGAGTGATCTATCAGGATGCAATGTGTAACTTGAATGATCTATCAGGGTACAATGCGTGACTTGAATGATCTATCAGGGTGCAATGCGTGACTTGAATGATCTATCAGGGTACAATGCGTGACATGAATGATCTATCAGGGTACAATGCGTGACATGAATGATCTATCGGGGTACAATGTGTAACTTGAATGATCTATCAGGGTACAATGTGTGACTTGAATGATCTATCAGGGTACAATGTGTAACTTGAATGATCTATTAGGGTGCAATGTGTGACTTGAATGATCTATTAGGGTACAATGCGGGACTTGAATGATCTATTAGGGTACAATGCGGGACTTGAATGATCTATTAGGGTACAATGCGGGACTTGAATGATCTATCAGGGTACAATGCGTGACATGAATGCTCTATCAGGGTACAATGCGTGACATGAATGATCTATCAGGGTACAATGTGTGACTTGAATGATCTATCAGGGTACAATGCGGGACTTGAATGATCTATTAGGGTACAATGCGGGACTTGAATGTAGGGACTTGAATGATCTATCAGGGTACAATGCGTGACATGAATGATCTATCAGGGTACAATGCGTGACTTGAATGATCTATCAGGGTATAGTGCGTGACTTGAATGATCTATCAGGGTACAATGCGTGACTTGAGTGATCTATCAGGGTACAATGCGTGACTTGAATGATCTATCAGGGTATAGTGCGTGACTTGAGTGATCTACAGGGTACAATGTGTAACTTGAATGATCTATCAGGGTACAATGCGTGACTTGAGTGATCTATCAGGATGCAATGTGTAACTTGAATGTTCTATCAGGATACAATGCGTGACTTGAATGATCTATCAGGGTACAATGTGTAACTTGAATGATCTATCAGGGTACAATGTGTAACTTGAATGATCTATCAGGGTACAATGCGTGACTTGAATGATCTATCAGGGTATAGTGCGTGACTTGAGTGATCTATCAGGGTACAATGCGTGACTTGAGTGATCTATCAGGATGCAATGTGTAACTTGAATGATCTATCAGGGTACAATGCGTGACTTGAGTGATCTATCAGGATGCAATGTGTAACTTGAATGATCTATCAGGGTACAATGCGTGACTTGAATGATCTATCAGGGTGTAATGCGTGACTTGAATGATGTATCAGGGTACAATGCGTGACATGAATGATCTATCAGGGTACAATGCGTGACTTGAATGATCTATCAGGGTACAATGTGTAACTTGAATGATCTATCAGGGTATAGTGCGTGACTTGAATGATCTATCAGGGTACAATGCGTGACTTGAATGATCTATCAGGGTACAATGCGTGACTTGAGTGATCTATCAGGATGCAATGTGTAACTTGAATGATCTATCAGGGTACAATGCGTGACTTGAATGATCTATCAGGGTGCAATGCGTGACTTGAATGATCTATCAGGGTACAATGCGTGACATGAATGATCTATCAGGGTACAATGCGTGACATGAATGATCTATCGGGGTACAATGTGTAACTTGAATGATCTATCAGGGTACAATGTGTGACTTGAATGATCTATCAGGGTACAATGTGTAACTTGAATGATCTATCAGGGTACAATGCGTGACTTGAGTGATCTATCAGGGTACAATGCGTGACTTGAATGATCTATCAGGGTATAGTGCGTGACTTGAATGATCTATCAGGGTACAACGCGTGACTTGAGTGATCTATCAGGGTACAATGCGTGACTTGAATGATCTATCAGGGTATAGTGCGTGACTTGAATGATCTATCAGGGTACAATGCGTGACTTGAGTGATCTATCAGGGTACAATGCGTGACTTGAATGATCTATCAGGGTATAGTGCGTGACTTGAGTGATCTACAGGGTACAATGTGTAACTTGAATGATCTATCAGGGTACAATGCGTGACTTGAGTGATCTATCAGGATGCAATGTGTAACTTGAATGTTCTATCAGGATACAATGCGTGACTTGAATGATCTATCAGGGTACAATGTGTAACTTGAATGATCTATCAGGGTACAATGTGTAACTTGAATGATCTATCAGGGTACAATGCGTGACTTGAATGATCTATCAGGGTATAGTGCGTGACTTGAGTGATCTATCAGGGTACAATGCGTGACTTGAGTGATCTATCAGGATGCAATGTGTAACTTGAATGATCTATCAGGGTACAATGCGTGACTTGAGTGATCTATCAGGATGCAATGTGTAACTTGAATGATCTATCAGGGTACAATGCGTGACTTGAATGATCTATCAGGGTGTAATGCGTGACTTGAATGATCTATCAGGGTACAATGCGTGACATGAATGATCTATCAGGGTACAATGCGTGACTTGAATGATCTATCAGGGTACAATGTGTAACTTGAATGATCTATCAGGGTATAGTGCGTGACTTGAATGATCTATCAGGGTACAATGCGTGACTTGAATGATCTATCAGGGTACAATGCGTGACTTGAGTGATCTATCAGGATGCAATGTGTAACTTGAATGATCTATCAGGGTACAATGCGTGACTTGAATGATCTATCAGGGTGCAATGCGTGACTTGAATGATCTATCAGGGTACAATGCGTGACATGAATGATCTATCAGGGTACAATGCGTGACATGAATGATCTATCGGGGTACAATGTGTAACTTGAATGATCTATCAGGGTACAATGTGTGACTTGAATGATCTATCAGGGTACAATGTGTAACTTGAATCATCTATTAGGGTGCAATGTGTGACTTGAATGATCTATTAGGGTACAATGCGGGACTTGAATGATCTATTAGGGTACAATGCGGGACTTGAATGATCTATCAGGGTACAATGCGTGACATGAATGATCTATCAGGGTACAATGCGTGACATGAACGATCTATCAGGGTACAATGTGTGACTTGAATGATCTATCAGGGTACAATGCGGGACTTGAATGATCTATTAGGGTACAATAGATCATTATTAAACAGGATAAGACCATTTGTTGACCCCTTGCTGCGTTGGAACCAGAATGGCTTCAGACAGCATAGATCAACCGTCTCTCAAATACTGGCTCTGAGACGTATCATTGAAGGCATGAAGACAAAGAATCTTCCTCTAGCAGTAGTATTCATAGATTACTCAAAAGCTTTCGATTCGATCCATCGTGAACGGATGTTCCAAATCCTACATGCGTATGGTATTCCAGGAGTCATCATTGATGCAATCAAGGCTATCTACACAGATTCATCTGCCTTAGTGATATCTGCAGACGGTGATACCGAACCTTTCGAGATTCTGGCTGGAGTTCTACAAGGAGACACCCTTGCTCCATTCCTCTTCATAGTGGTAGTAGATTACATCATGCGGCATGCCTTGAAGGACATCAACCAATCCACCGGGATCGTTCTTGAGAGAAGGAAGAGTAGACGTCATCCAGAGCTACGCCTTCATGATTTGGACTTCGCTGATGACATAGCACTCTTGTCTTCATCCATTGAGTCAGCTGAAATTCTGCTACAGCATATCGAAGAAGTTTCAAACTGTGTTGGCCTGCACCTTAATGTTGGAAAAACCAAGACTCTGCTAGTCGGCATCCCATCCTCCACAAATGTCACAACTCTGAGTGGTGCCAAACTTGACAACATCAAGGAGTTTAAGTACCTAGGATCGTCAATGCCAGACTCTTTCCATGACTTCAAGTGCCGGAAAGCTCAAGCCTGGGTTGCATGCAACAAGCTGGAGAAGATATGGAAATCTAAACTTGATAGGCCAACTAAAATCAAGTTTTTCCGAGCTTGCGTGGAAAGTATTCTACTATATGGTTCAGAGACATGGACAGTTACAAAGACTTTTGAGGACAGAATAAATGGATGCTACACACAGTTGCTGAGGAGAGTCCTTAACATCAGTTGGAGAGACCACAAAACTAATGAAGAGGTGTATGGTGAAATTCCTCCGCTGGCTAACTCAGTAAGGAAGCGACGGCTCCAGTTTGCTGGACACTGCCTACGAGCATCCGATCAACCTGTCTCCCGAGTGCTTTTCTGGACTCCAAGTGAAGGCCATTCATCCCGTGGCAGGAGATCCACCACCTATCCTGACAGCATCTCAAAGGACCTTGATCTTGAACCCAATGAAGTTCAACAGCTTATGTTGGATAAACTTGCTTGGAGGAAATTTGTAACTGCTGCTTCCAATATTCCGTCCAAGGACGACCGATGATGATGAGGGTACAATGCGGGACTTGAATGATCTATCAGGGTGCAATGCGTGACTTGAATGATCTATCAGGGTACAATGCGTGACATGAATGATCTATCAGGGTACAAAGTGTAACTTGAATGATCTATCAGGGTACAATGTGTGACTTGAATGATCTATCAGGGTACAATGTGTAACTTGAATGATCTATTAGGGTGCAATGTGTGACTTGAATGATCTATTAGGGTACAATGCGGGACTTGAATGATCTATTAGGGTACAATGCGGGACTTGAATGATCTATTAGGGTACAATGCGGGACTTGAATGATCTATCAGGGTACAATGCGTGACATGAATGATCTATCAGGGTACAATGCGTGACATGAATGATCTATCAGGGTACAATGTGTGACTTGAATGATCTATCAGGGTACAATGCGGGACTTGAATGATCTATTAGGGTACAATGCGGGACTTGAATGTAGGGACTTGAATGATCTATCAGGGTACAATGCGTGACATGAATGATCTATCAGGGTACAATGCGTGACTTGAATGATCTATCAGGGTATAGTGCGTGACTTGAATGATCTATCAGGGTACAATGCGTGACTTGAGTGATCTATCAGGGTACAATGCGTGACTTGAATGATCTATCAGGGTATAGTGCGTGACTTGAGTGATCTACAGGGTACAATGCGTAACTTGAATGATCTATCAGGGTACAATGCGTGACTTGAGTGATCTATCAGGATGCAATGTGTAACTTGAATGTTCTATCAGGATACAATGCGTGACTTGAATGATCTATCAGGGTACAATGTGTAACTTGAATGATCTATCAGGGTACAATGTGTAACTTGAATGATCTATCAGGGTACAATGCGTGACTTGAATGATCTATCAGGGTATAGTGCGTGACTTGAGTGATCTATCAGGGTACAATGCGTGACTTGAGTGATCTATCAGGATGCAATGTGTAACTTGAATGATCTATCAGGGTACAATGCGTGACTTGAGTGATCTATCAGGATGCAATGTGTAACTTGAATGATCTATCAGGGTACAATGCGTGACTTGAATGATCTATCAGGGTGTAATGCGTGACTTGAATGATCTATCAGGGTACAATGCGTGACATGAATGATCTATCAGGGTACAATGCGTGACTTGAATGATCTATCAGGGTACAATGTGTAACTTGAATGATCTATCAGGGTATAGTGCGTTACTTGAATGATCTATCAGGGTACAATGCGTGACTTGAATGATCTATCAGGGTACAATGCGTGACTTGAGTGATCTATCAGGATGCAATGTGTAACTTGAATGATCTATCAGGGTACAATGCGTGACTTGAATGATCTATCAGGGTGCAATGCGTGACTTGAATGATCTATCAGGGTACAATGCGTGACATGAATGATCTATCAGGGTACAATGCGTGACATGAATGATCTATCGGGGTACAATGTGTAACTTGAATGATCTATCAGGGTACAATGTGTGACTTGAATGATCTATCAGGGTACAATGTGTAACTTGAATGATCTATTAGGGTGCAATGTGTGACTTGAATGATCTATTAGGGTACAATGCGGGACTTGAATGATCTATTAGGGTACAATGCGGGACTTGAATGATCTATTAGGGTACAATGCGGGACTTGAATGATCTATCAGGGTACAATGCGTGACATGAATGATCTATCAGGGTACAATGCGTGACATGAATGATCTATCAGGGTACAATGTGTGACTTGAATGATCTATCAGGGTACAATGCGTTACTTGAATAATCTATCAGGGTGCAATGCGTGACTTGAATGATCTATCAGGGTACAATGCGTGACATGAATGATCTATCAGGGTACAATGCGTGACATGAATGATCTATCAGGGTACAATGTGTGACTTGAATGATCTATTAGGGTACAATGCGGGACTTGAATGATCTATCAGGGTACAATGCGTGACATGAATGATCTATCAGGGTACAATGCGTGACATGAATGATCTATCAGGGTACAATGTGTGACTTGAATGATCTATCAGGGTACAATGCGGGACTTGAATGATCTATTAGGGTACAATGCGGGACTTGAATGTAGGGACTTGAATGATCTATCAGGGTACAATGCGTGACATGAATGATCTATCAGGGTACAATGTGTGACTTGAATGATCTATCAGGGTACAATGCGTGACATGAATGATCTATCAGGGTACAATGTGTGACTTGAATGATCTATCAGGGTACAATGCGTGACATGAATGATCTATCAGGGTACAATGCGTGACATGAATGATCTATCGGGGTACAATGTGTAACTTGAATGATCTATCAGGGTACAATGTGTGACTTGAATGATCTATCAGGGTACAATGTGTAACTTGAATCATCTATTAGGGTGCAATGTGTGACTTGAATGATCTATTAGGGTACAATGCGGGACTTGAATGATCTATTAGGGTACAATGCGGGACTTGAATGATCTATCAGGGTACAATGCGTGACATGAATGATCTATCAGGGTACAATGCGTGACATGAACGATCTATCAGGGTACAATGTGTGACTTGAATGATCTATCAGGGTACAATGCGGGACTTGAATGATCTATTAGGGTACAATAGATCATTATTAAACAGGATAAGACCATTTGTTGACCCCTTGCTGCGTTGGAACCAGAATGGCTTCAGACAGCATAGATCAACCGTCTCTCAAATACTGGCTCTGAGACGTATCATTGAAGGCATGAAGACAAAGAATCTTCCTCTAGCAGTAGTATTCATAGATTACTCAAAAGCTTTCGATTCGATCCATCGTGAACGGATGTTCCAAATCCTACATGCGTATGGTATTCCAGGAGTCATCATTGATGCAATCAAGGCTATCTACACAGATTCATCTGCCTTAGTGATATCTGCAGACGGTGATACCGAACCTTTCGAGATTCTGGCTGGAGTTCTACAAGGAGACACCCTTGCTCCATTCCTCTTCATAGTGGTAGTAGATTACATCATGCGGCATGCCTTGAAGGACATCAACCAATCCACCGGGATCGTTCTTGAGAGAAGGAAGAGTAGACGTCATCCAGAGCTACGCCTTCATGATTTGGACTTCGCTGATGACATAGCACTCTTGTCTTCATCCATTGAGTCAGCTGAAATTCTGCTACAGCATATCGAAGAAGTTTCAAACTGTGTTGGCCTGCACCTTAATGTTGGAAAAACCAAGACTCTGCTAGTCGGCATCCCATCCTCCACAAATGTCACAACTCTGAGTGGTGCCAAACTTGACAACATCAAGGAGTTTAAGTACCTAGGATCGTCAATGCCAGACTCTTTCCATGACTTCAAGTGCCGGAAAGCTCAAGCCTGGGTTGCATGCAACAAGCTGGAGAAGATATGGAAATCTAAACTTGATAGGCCAACTAAAATCAAGTTTTTCCGAGCTTGCGTGGAAAGTATTCTACTATATGGTTCAGAGACATGGACAGTTACAAAGACTTTTGAGGACAGAATAAATGGATGCTACACACAGTTGCTGAGGAGAGTCCTTAACATCAGTTGGAGAGACCACAAAACTAATGAAGAGGTGTATGGTGAAATTCCTCCGCTGGCTAACTCAGTAAGGAAGCGACGGCTCCAGTTTGCTGGACACTGCCTACGAGCATCCGATCAACCTGTCTCCCGAGTGCTTTTCTGGACTCCAAGTGAAGGCCATTCATCCCGTGGCAGGAGATCCACCACCTATCCTGACAGCATCTCAAAGGACCTTGATCTTGAACCCAATGAAGTTCAACAGCTTATGTTGGATAAACTTGCTTGGAGGAAATTTGTAACTGCTGCTTCCAATATTCCGTCCAAGGACGACCGATGATGATGAGGGTACAATGCGGGACTTGAATGATCTATCAGGGTGCAATGCGTGACTTGAATGATCTATCAGGGTACAATGCGTGACATGAATGATCTATCAGGGTACAAAGTGTAACTTGAATGATCTATCAGGGTACAATGTGTGACTTGAATGATCTATCAGGGTACAATGTGTAACTTGAATGATCTATTAGGGTGCAATGTGTGACTTGAATGATCTATTAGGGTACAATGCGGGACTTGAATGATCTATTAGGGTACAATGCGGGACTTGAATGATCTATTAGGGTACAATGCGGGACTTGAATGATCTATCAGGGTACAATGCGTGACATGAATGATCTATCAGGGTACAATGCGTGACATGAATGATCTATCAGGGTACAATGTGTGACTTGAATGATCTATCAGGGTACAATGCGGGACTTGAATGATCTATTAGGGTACAATGCGGGACTTGAATGTAGGGACTTGAATGATCTATCAGGGTACAATGCGTGACATGAATGATCTATCAGGGTACAATGCGTGACTTGAATGATCTATCAGGGTATAGTGCGTGACTTGAATGATCTATCAGGGTACAATGCGTGACTTGAGTGATCTATCAGGGTACAATGCGTGACTTGAATGATCTATCAGGGTATAGTGCGTGACTTGAGTGATCTACAGGGTACAATGCGTAACTTGAATGATCTATCAGGGTACAATGCGTGACTTGAGTGATCTATCAGGATGCAATGTGTAACTTGAATGTTCTATCAGGATACAATGCGTGACTTGAATGATCTATCAGGGTACAATGTGTAACTTGAATGATCTATCAGGGTACAATGTGTAACTTGAATGATCTATCAGGGTACAATGCGTGACTTGAATGATCTATCAGGGTATAGTGCGTGACTTGAGTGATCTATCAGGGTACAATGCGTGACTTGAGTGATCTATCAGGATGCAATGTGTAACTTGAATGATCTATCAGGGTACAATGCGTGACTTGAGTGATCTATCAGGATGCAATGTGTAACTTGAATGATCTATCAGGGTACAATGCGTGACTTGAATGATCTATCAGGGTGTAATGCGTGACTTGAATGATCTATCAGGGTACAATGCGTGACATGAATGATCTATCAGGGTACAATGCGTGACTTGAATGATCTATCAGGGTACAATGTGTAACTTGAATGATCTATCAGGGTATAGTGCGTTACTTGAATGATCTATCAGGGTACAATGCGTGACTTGAATGATCTATCAGGGTACAATGCGTGACTTGAGTGATCTATCAGGATGCAATGTGTAACTTGAATGATCTATCAGGGTACAATGCGTGACTTGAATGATCTATCAGGGTGCAATGCGTGACTTGAATGATCTATCAGGGTACAATGCGTGACATGAATGATCTATCAGGGTACAATGCGTGACATGAATGATCTATCGGGGTACAATGTGTAACTTGAATGATCTATCAGGGTACAATGTGTGACTTGAATGATCTATCAGGGTACAATGTGTAACTTGAATGATCTATTAGGGTGCAATGTGTGACTTGAATGATCTATTAGGGTACAATGCGGGACTTGAATGATCTATTAGGGTACAATGCGGGACTTGAATGATCTATTAGGGTACAATGCGGGACTTGAATGATCTATCAGGGTACAATGCGTGACATGAATGATCTATCAGGGTACAATGCGTGACATGAATGATCTATCAGGGTACAATGTGTGACTTGAATGATCTATCAGGGTACAATGCGTTACTTGAATAATCTATCAGGGTGCAATGCGTGACTTGAATGATCTATCAGGGTACAATGCGTGACATGAATGATCTATCAGGGTACAATGCGTGACATGAATGATCTATCAGGGTACAATGTGTGACTTGAATGATCTATTAGGGTACAATGCGGGACTTGAATGATCTATCAGGGTACAATGCGTGACATGAATGATCTATCAGGGTACAATGCGTGACATGAATGATCTATCAGGGTACAATGTGTGACTTGAATGATCTATCAGGGTACAATGCGGGACTTGAATGATCTATTAGGGTACAATGCGGGACTTGAATGTAGGGACTTGAATGATCTATCAGGGTACAATGCGTGACATGAATGATCTATCAGGGTACAATGTGTGACTTGAATGATCTATCAGGGTACAATGCGTGACATGAATGATCTATCAGGGTACAATGTGTGACTTGAATGATCTATCAGGGTACAATGCGGGACTTGAATGATCTATTAGGGTACAATGCGGGACTTGAATGATCTATTAGGGTACAATGCGGGACTTGAATGATCTATCAGGGTACAATGCGTGACATGAATGATCTATCAGGGTACAACGCGTGACATGAATGATCTATCAGGGTACAATGTGTGACTTGAATGATCTATCAGGGTACAATGTGTGACTTGAATGATCTATCAGGGTACAATGTGTGACTTGAATGATCTATCAGGGTACAATATGTGACTTGAATGATCTATCAGGGTGCAATGTGTAACTTGAATGATCTATCAGGGTGCAATGCGTGACTTGAATGATCTATTAGGGTACAATGTGTGACTTGAATGATCTATCAGGGTGCAATGCGTGACTTGAATGATCTATTAGGGTACAATGTGTGACTTGAATGATCTATCAGGGTGCAATGTGTGACCTGAATGATCTATCAGGGTACAATGTGTGACTTGAATGATCTATCAGGGTACAATGCGGGACTTGAATGATCTATTAGGGTACAATGCGGGACTTGAATGATCTATTAGGGTACAATGCGGGATTTGAATGATCTATCAGGGTACAATGCGTGACATGAATGATCTATCAGGGTACAACGCGTGACATGAATGATCTATCAGGGTACAATGTGTGACTTGAATGATCTATCAGGGTACAATGTGTGACTTGAATGATCTATCAGGGTACAATGTGTGACTTGAATGATCTATCAGGGTACAATATGTGACTTGAATGATCTATCAGGGTGCAATGTGTAACTTGAATGATCTATCAGGGTGCAATGCGTGACTTGAATGATCTATTAGGGTACAATGTGTGACTTGAATGATCTATCAGGGTGCAATGCGTGACTTGAATGATCTATTAGGGTACAATGTGTGACTTGAATGATCTATCAGGGTGCAATGTGTGACCTGAATGATCTATCAGGGTACAATGCGTGACGTGAATGATCTATCAGGGTACAATGCGTGACTCGAATGATCTATCGGGGTACAATGTGTGACGTGAATGATATATCAGGGTACAATGCGTGACGTGAATGATCTATCAGGGTACAATGCGTGACGTGAATGATCTATCAGGGTACAATTCGTCGTTTGTATTCATCGGTGACATCAATGTCAAATTAAGACACTCACGGACAAAAATGCTATGTCTGTCATTGGAATACGCACTGACTTCATTGTAAAATCGCAATTGGCAAACACAGTGGCGTATCTGGGGTCACTTGTCAGAGGGGGAAATTATATTGTTTCCCGGTGAACACCATGATAGTTGTTCTCTATTCCACTGAATGACTTCGCATAATAAACTTTAAAAAAAATATTTGCACGACTCTGGTCATCATTAAGGTACATTTGTACTTTAAATGGGCTGCTATAAAAATATTCCTTGACAAATGCGAGAGTAGCGCGGGAAAATTTTCCATTGTTATACTAATTGCAATCTTTCTCTTATCCCTTTCTTTCCATTTCCTTTCCCTTGTCTCTATTCTTTACCTTTTCTCTTCCTCTTCTCCTTTTTTATCCTTCTCTTCAGCGCGCCTTTTTTTTAGCCCGGTATAGTGTATAGTGGTGTGATGTGTTGTGAATCCTTTCGCTACTTTCTTGGAACTAATGTTTAAAGCTACAATAATAGAATTGGTGCCATTTTTGAGGGGTCTCCCGCAGAGTTCAAAATGGCAACCCTTATACAGACAGGGTCAAAAACTTAAAAGCATACCAAACTGTTCGTCTGAACACTGCTACGGATCTGATCGATACAAGGTACAAATAACCTTAGGTAGGTACATCAACCCAACATGCATAATTCAACAACCACACCCCAGCCAACACGTATGCATGGGCCCCACGTGGGCTACATGTGGGCAATCAGGGCTAATGAGGGCAAGGGCTATGTGCGGGCTGACCACATGGGTCCCATATGGGTTATACAAGGGCCATAATGGGCTACGTTTGGGTAAACCTATCAGGGTCCCATATAGGCTGACCACGTGGGCCCCATGTGGATTTTACAAGGGCCATAATGAGCTACGTTTGGGTAAACCTATCAGGGTCCCATATAGGCTCACCACATGGGTCCCATATGGGCTTTACAAGGGCCATAATGGGCTACGTTTGGATAAATCTATCAGGGTCCCATATTGGCTGACCACATGGGACCCACATGAGTTATATCAGGGCAATTCCACGCATGCTTACTGAGCTTGGTTATATTGGCTTCGTAACACTCTATGGATTTCATATTTATAAATTTTGATAAATGATTCGATCCACATCATGCACTATTTCATAATTTAATGGCAAGTAAGAACAATACTTCACACAAAACTGTACACATGAACAATTTTACTGGAGAATGTTAATAGAAAGCCAAATGACTGAATTGTTCTTCCAATTGCCAGTCATTTATTCGGGTATGTAAATACGAGGGTCAGTCATTAAGTAATGAAAGTGAGATGCATGGTATGGAATGCACCAGCGATTCCATTGAGTGTTAGTGTGATCAATACAAAGTATGAACCTTTGTCTTTCAAACAATACACTTTTAGATTTCTAAGTATGACCTATGACGTCATAGCATTAGCTTAAAGTTAGTACACTTGGGACACTGCCAAATCAATTATTTGGCGGGAAATTTGAATTGTTTAAATGAAACACGTGGTAAGAAGATTGCATAACATGACATCAGAAGCAGGTTGACCCGATTTTGTTCGCAAACAATTAACTGGATATAAATATGTTGGTTAATTTTTTACGTCTCCGGACAAGTCACCAATTTCTGTTACGGATAAGATCGATCCAAGGTAGAAATAACCTTAGATAGGTACATCAACCAAACATGCGTAAGGGGCGGTCATTTTCTTTGGTAAGGGGCACTCCGTTAACGTTTACGATCAAGACAAATATCTACCCATTTATTATCACTTTACATAATAATCTCCATAATAAGCTTACGACTTAAGTAACCCATGGCCCTACTTTTAGTTATCAGTTAGCAAACATTTATGCAGATTTAGTGTTCGTTTAAATGCGTGCGAATGTTTATGTCGACCGCCATCTTCTTTAACTCCTAAAAACAGCCCGTCGTAATCCCCGACCGGCGCCTAGAGATGATAAGCAATAGATAGAGGGCTCCCTACTGATGATACAGGGGTTAATCACCACAGTGATTCCAAAAATGTATAGTTTGCCAATGCCATACGTCCGAGGTTTTGTTACCGGGTTATCAGGCAGATCGTGAAACGGTCGTCGACTTTTTCCATATGGGATAAAACTTTTAATTTGTTCCGATTTCAACAAACAACACCTCAAATGATGCCCTGAATGAGCGGTTCAACGTTCAAGTTACGCTTTCATTTACGCAACTGACGCAATCAATTGCGTCAATGCAAATATGACGCTGGCGACGCTATTGAATGCGCAGGTAACCCAAATGAAAGCGTAACTGTTACGTTGACGCAATCAATTGCGACAATTGCGGAAATGAAAGCGTAACTACTTAATAGGGTTTAAGGGTTGTTCAATCCATGCATCATGTCTTACTGTTTTTTAATCCTTGTCATCAGTAATCGGAGAGTGGGTGACAAGCTGCACAAAGTTGTCATCGATTTGCTTATGACCTTTCACTACCGCTGTCTTGATGAACGGAGGTGCGTCAAGATCTGCTTCACAGTCTTCTCGTCCTTGTTCCAGTCAGCGATGCATTGGCAGAAAATCGAGTAAATGTACGCGTATAACGTTAGCATGTAGGGACATTTAATTGTTCAGCGACGGCGTACAGCGTTTCTACAGTACCGAGGTAATTGTTCGCTTACACTGGATCGAAAGCCTGAATATATAAATGCATGAATGCCAAGTCATCTTGGAATCATCCAGGTACGGATGGCTTCCAGCTGCTGGAATCCAGCAAACGTTCCTGGTTGGGCATCCACGTCTGTCTCATTGGCTCATTGGCTCATGAAGCCAAAATGATACCTCCATATCTTATAGTAGTAAACGCATCCATCCATAAGCTTCAAATACAACGAACAAATATAGCTAAATATGGAATGGGCTTAAGGACAAATGGGACAAATTGGAACATCGTCAACCGTGAAATCCCTCATTAACTTCAACCAAGGCATTGCTTCAACCCTCTATGAAATAGTTAAGCTCGAACGTTGAACCACTCATTCAGGGCACCATTTGTCCTTGAACTTTGATGTGGATGATGTCATCGTGCGCACCTCCCCTCTCACATGGCTGGTCGGTTAATACATTAATTAATACTACTGCCAACTGCCATCGCTCCCTCTCCTCATTGAGTGCCCTAGTATAGGCCTGGCCCCTGTTTGAAAACTTCTGCCCTCCCAAAATCAACAGTATTGTCCTAGCCCAATATAATAGTCATCTGTGCTTAATGACCTTCAACATCTAGAAAGGACTAGGAGTATTACAATTGCTAACGTGTAATAAAAGCCTGTCAAGATACGCTTCATTCTTCTATTAAACTTATTACGGTGACGTCATAGCGTATTCTAATAACCGTATCTCATCATCGCGTGCGTGATTGATGACTATTGCGCTAGTGAACATAAATGTTAGTGTAAATACCATAGATTTATAATTCTGTGGTAAATACCCATGCAATTTTAGGACTCGCGCGTTATTGCTGCGTCAATCACTAGAATACGCTCCACCGTCACTGCACACAGTTATTGTTGTGGTTTAGATGACACTACCCGCTCGTCCCGGCCGCGATTTTTTTTTTACTAGTAAACATTTGTATGGGCTCACATGTAAAATCAGTTGACTTTTTAAAAAATAAAAAAAAATCATTTTATTCAGTGAGTTTTGCTCTATTCCGTATTAAAACGAAATAAATAAATTTTACAAATGTTTACTAGGTAAAAAAAATCGCGTCCCGGCCGCTTTCTACGGGTTGACGGGCCTTTCAAGTAGGGGTCGGTCGGGAGAGTGTATTTTCCAAGTGACACTGAATATCAATAATGTTCGAAATTTGGTTCGGTATTCATTTTGTACAAGAACATTTTCTCCAACTATCTCATCAAAATATGGGTCGATCCCCCACCACAACAGGGTTTGCGCCCCTGGCGAAGTTGCAATGAATGAATGCTTGCACGGCCCACGTAAGTTTACACAAATTGAGGGCGCTTGTCATGGGCTACAGGCGAAAACACATCGCTGGGTAAAATCGGCGCAAAAGGATATATTTATATTGTTCAAGTGATGAGTCACGTATAAATTAGGCAAACGTAGAATAACCCATACATAATTAGTAATTTTCGAAATTCCCGTAATGGCAGGTCAAATGCATGCGCAACAAACCCGTATCGCCACACAGACAACAGTATGCCTGTCCTCAGTTTCACTGCATAAAGAAGCTCTTAAATTTTTGAATCAGGAATCCATATAAGAATTATCCACGATTAACCATGATATCATAAATACGGAGTCAGCATTAGAAATAAAACCAAACAGAGCATGAAGAGTCGCCCGAAACAGCAGATACTTGTCGTTCATATTCTGTTATCCTATTACTTACATGTACATATACATGAGCCCTAAAGTAAATTCTTTCCAAAACCTTTATAATTTAGATGAGTTTGTGATGCAAAGACTCATGCAACCAGTGGCGTAACCAGCGGGGGGGGGGGGGGGGGGGGGGGGGGGGGGGGGGGGGGGGGGGGGGGAACCTTGCCCCCCCCCCCCAAATGAAATCAAGTACGGCTGTAAATGAAATTTACAAACAAAGTATACACCAAATCCCCCCCCCCAATAATGACATCGTGTCGGTTGAGATTGGCACTGTCGGTTCATTTGACGAAAGGAATC